>CAUYQG010274991.1:0-22002 GCA_963574415.1 Tarsius wallacei | reverse complement strand
AGCCCAGAAGCTCAAAGTTTCTTTAGGCTGGGCGTGATGGCTCAAGCCTGTAATCCCAGCACTTTGGGAGGCCAAGGCTAGCAAATTGCCTGAGCCCAGGAGTTTGAGACCAGCCTGGGCAACTTGGTGAGACCTTGTCTCTACAATAAATCAAAAAATAAGCCAGGCACGATAGCGCATGCCTGTAGTTCCAGCTACCTTGGAAGGCTGAGGAGGAAGGATCGCTGGAGCCCAGCAGGTCAAGGCTGTGGTGGCCGGGAGCGTGCCACTGCGCTCCAGTCTGGGCGGCAGAGTGAGATTCCAACTAAAAAAATAATAATTATAATAATAATTATGTAGGGTTAGTGGTTGCCTGGTAAGCCTTCACATTGAGATTTGAGAATGAAAGACCACAGAGTCAAGATTCTAAGTCCAGATATAGATATGTACAACATAGTCTAAGTAGTAACAGTAACAGCCACCCTTTATCGTGTACTTTCTAGGTGCTCAATACTATTCCAAGCACTTGTATCCACTAGCTCATTCAATCACACAACCATCTCCACAGGAGGGTGGTATTATTATCATCGCCATTCTGGAGTAAAGAAACAGAAGCACAGAGAGGTTAAGAATTCCTGAGATGGTTGCCTGAAGACCTCCAATCAATGTGACAGTGAGATTCAACTCAGGTTTATCTTACAGAACCAGAGTTCTTATCCACTCAGTACAGGCTCATAATACAGGCTCTCATTGCAGAACAACCTAGGCGTCCTTCGGGAAGCTGCAGGGTACAGTGAAGAGCCCTGGCACAGATGATACATGGGTGCCAGGTTGGGCCTCTGCTGCTAACTGGCTGTTTGGGTAACCACGGCGAAGGCACCTAACCTCACTGTATAGTTCGTGTAATGGTGAGCCAAGACAATACCAGCCTCACAGAGTATTTCCCATATGAAAAAGAAAAGTATGTGAATGCCCCTTACAGATATAAAGGACAACCCAAGGGTGAGGGGTTAATACTATTGATCAATTCAACTCCTGTTGTGATGTCAAATGACTAGGAGAATCATCTACTTTTTTGGCTTTTGGGTTTAACCACTAGATAAAAAAATAGACAGTGATGTCATAATTTATTTATGTATCAGACATTTGAATGGCAACAACAAAGGGGAGTACATGTAAAAAATGTTCAGCTGTGTCACCTCCCTTAAGGGTCTTGGGAGGTTTTCTTTCCCTTCACCACTCTTTCTCCCTTAACAGCCGAAGTTAGTCAGAGGTTAGTTATTACAAAAGAGGCATTTTAAAGCCTTTAAATAAGGGGTTGGGGAAAAGGTTACACAGCCAGCTCACTTTGTGTTTGGATTTAGCCTTCCACTAATGCACTTCTACTCCCCAGAAGCCTTCTGTCCATAGAACTTGCCCGTGGATACCGGTTTCCAGGCCCAGAACCCCACGGTAAGAAATTCTGTCATAAATGAAGGAGTGCATCTGGAAAGGAGTTCTGTGAGATGGTTTAACAAGCCTCAAAAGTACAAAGGAGACAGGTTGGAGGACCTCCCAGAGAAGCCTGGGCAGCGTGTAGGGCCTCTGCTGTTCTAGGGCACACATAAGGCCTTGCGGGTTAGTTTTCTGTCTCAGAAGGCCTCAGTCTCTACAACAACCAGGCCCTCACATTAAGGCCAGGATGTGTGTAGGGCAGACACAGAAGAATGAGAAGTTTATAGCAAACAGCAAAGAAGGGCACAGATGTTTATGCCGATATGTAGCTAGAATTCAAGGAGAGCTTTTTTTCAAGAAGAAATACCATTATGATAACAATGCTAGCCATTCTTGTTGAACGTGTACTGTGTGCCCTGTTCATCTTGTCTAATGCTCAGCCTCTGCCACAGAGATGACCCACAACCTAAAGATGACAGAATGGAAGCACACCCCATTGGACAATCTCCCTAACAAAAACCTCCATGGGCCTCGGTTCTTCACTTATACACTGGGCAAACGCTCCTTACCTCACAGGGTATGACAAGGACTGCCCAGGCTTCGGGCGTTTGCTAAAGGACTCTGCACCTGCCTGGTGCTGCGGAGAGCCACGAGACTCCATGCTCAACAGGCGCCATAGTCAATATTGCTAGAAGCCCATCTGCTGGAAGCTCACAGGCCAAACCCGCAGGAGACAGAATTGAGGACATTGTTTCTGATTTTCCTTTTCTTGGGTGAATACTGCTGATCATTGTGACTAGAAGTCAAGAATCAGGCTGTTAGACTGCTTGAAGATAGGAAATCAATCTTAGAAAGGGGCAAAAAGAGAGATACTCTCTCTGTGCCACCTTGGGGGAAGGAAAGAATCCATTCTTTTTTTTTTTTTTTTGAGTTGGAGTCTCACTCTTGTCACCCAGGCTGGAGTGCAGTGGCACTCTCACAGCCACTGTAGCCTTGACGTGCTGAGCTCAGTTGATCCTTCCACCTCAGCCTTCCAAGTAGCTGGATCTACAGATGAACGCGACCACGCCTGGCTTATTTTTTTTTATTTATTGTAGAGACAAGGTCTCACCAAGTTGTCCAGACTGGTCTCAAACCCCCAGGCTCAGGCAATCCTCTTGCCTTGGCCTCCCAAAGTGCTGGGATTACAGGCTGAGCCACCGCGCCCAGCTAAGAATCCATTCTTAAAGCAAAAGGCAACTGTTGCCCGTTTTGTCCTCTCTTTCATCAGTGAAATGAACATACTGGTGGACGAGTTTCCATTAAAACTCAGGGACAGCAGAGTGTGCAAGTTTGAGCGTACACAGCTGCATGGCGGAGCCAAACAGGAGAAAATCCACTCCCCTCCTTTGAAAAGGAGGCTTTAAAAAATTCTTTTTAAATGTCTAGCAAAGGTACAATTAAGAGGTACAATGACAGATCCTCAATGTGTGTGCTGATGGCAAAGTTCATCACAATAAGGCTCTACCCACACCCTGGCAGGAGCCCTACCCACCCCCTGTACCAACCTGTCCATTGTCCATTCCCCCACCATAATAATCTCCTACCCACGTCCAGCTCTTTTGCCCTTTCCAAAGCCTTCCATGGTTTTCAGATGCCCTGTACAAACACAACATCAAAGGCCTTCTTCAGCCACCCCCTGTTAACCTTTTCAGCCCTGTTGACCCAATGCTCTGCCACAGTCCAGCTCATGCCTGCACTGTTGCTCAGGTTTCCAGCGGTAGCCTGAACCAAACAAAATCTACCAGTTTAAGAAAAGTCTAAGCTGGGCTCGGTGGCTCAGCCTGTAATCCCACGCCTTGGGAGGCTGAGGTGAGTGGACTGCCTGAGCCCGTGGGTTTGAGACCCGCCTGGGCAACTTGGTGAGACCTCATCTCTACAACAAAACAAAAAATTAGCTGGGTATGGTAGCATGCGCCTGCAGTCTCAGCTACTTGGAAGGCTGAGGCGGAAGGATCACCGGAGCCTAGCAGGTCGAGGCTGCGGTGGCCAGGAGTGGCCACTGCACTCCAGTCTGGGCGACAGAGTGAGACTCCAACTCAAAAAAAAAAGAAAAGTCTAGTTAAAATGTCACTTCCTCCGGGATGTCCTCTCTGAGCACCCCAGTTGGAAGTCACACTTTCTCATCTGCATTATGACCCTGTTGCATATCACAGACTAGTCTGTATTAAATGCTAAGTTCCTCCAGGAAGTTAGTGGGCTCATTCTCACATTTACCGGCAACTATTAAGTAAGCACAAAGGCATAGTACTAGACAGCAGAGTTACAAAAAAGAATACAGCCCCTACCCTAGAGGAACCCACACCCTAAGCAGAGACAGAGATGAAGTCAACTAATTCATACTAATTATGATATGAAACACACCCTATAATTCAGATGTACAAAGAGCAAAAGGGATTAATTAATTAGGAGGGGCAATCTGAAAAACAAATGGCCTTCAAGAAGGGTACTTGCTGTACTATCTTGGAAGATTAGAACAGCTTCATGCCTTAAAAATTTCTCAGGGTGTGTAGATACCTAACAAATATTTGTAGAATGAATAATCAATATTTTCATTGTACACCTAAGGTATCTGGGGTTAGAGTTCAAATTATGTAAATTACAAAGATACCATGTTAAACATCATTTACGACCCAACTACCAGTCATAGAAAAATTATTTAACTTCATTCACACTTCAAAGTTATTCTTTGGATACATTACTATAAATAAAGTACTAGATCTATTAACATACACCTCTTCAGGGTAACAATAAAATTGATCTTGTAAAAGAACAAATGTGATAATATCTCCAAATATCCATTAAAGAATATTGCAATCTGAATATAATTAATCAATATAAAGTGTATTTTCTTAGTTATTTCCCTCTGCATGATGGTCAGAAAAAAGGACAAGAAGTAAGCAAACTTACTCTGTGCCCCAATATTCCAGACTTTCTCTTCCTAAAGCATTAAGCTATTACCATAAGGTTGCAACCTAGGCAGCTATCCCACAGCTTCCCTTACTCTCTTACTTTAGTACTCAGAATCCTTCAAAAAATGCCCAACAGAAAAGGTAGCAAAGACCCACAGAGATATGGCACATGACTTGTAACTCCATCTCCTTGAAAATTAAAATAACAGTAACGTTTAGTTTTTCTTTTTAGGACCAATTCCTTGTAGCTGTAGGCCTGAGAAATGGCAAACATTCACTGTTAACAATTATAAACTAATATTGCTCTCTGTGTTAAGGGACCTGAACAAGTTCTACCTGAGTAAATAAGATGTTCCTACACTGTACCTTTCTAGAGCTCATTATTTTCCTTGACCTCTCTCTCATTACCTCTTTGAGACTAAGCATATAAAAAGGCTGCCATCTGGGGAGACAGCAGGATTTCCTACAAAGTACAGGGAAGTCATATTCTGAGATTTTCTGAGAACAAGCAGTAATATCCTGGCTTCAAGTTGCCTCTAGAAGTCAGTGCACCACAGTGGTTCCACTGAGGCTGGTACCACTACCCAGGAGCATTTGGAATTGTATGGAGGTGGGGTGGGACGCTTTCTGGTTGTCACAATGATGCTAAATATCCTGTCAAGCAGGACAGTCCTCCACCCCAGAGAAAAGCCTAGCCCATGTGCCAACAGCATCCCCTTTGGTAAACACTGAATGAACTTGCTGAGGTAGGGACACTGTCTTGTAAAGTAGTTCTTTGTATTTTAGCAGATAACAAAATGACCACAGACATTAGACAAGGAAAAAAGACAGACAGGAGGGAAGGAGTCACACAGGCAAGGGAGAGTAGAGATTATGGACATTCGGAATCACTATTCTGCCACCTTCAAGTGATGTGGCCTTGGCCAAATGACTTAACTTATTTGAATAGGTTTCTTTGTCCATAAAATGGAGATAATACCCCTATCTCCATAGATTTATTGTCAGGATCAAGTAAGAGAACATGTCTAGTATAGTACTTGCAGGTGTTCAGTAAAGGTTTCTTTTCCCTTTTCTTCCCCATGAAATTGCCAGTTCTATCTGTATTCACATGTCACCAAAGACTGGTTCTCTTCACAATATAGGAAGTGAGTTGGTAACATGAACCAAAATGAAAGACTAATTGTTTCCTCAGTCTCCATTATTATCTTCCCCAGCACACACAATCACTGACCCTTTATAGCACAATTGTACTGTTACCAAGTGAACTTTGGAAAACTGCATCACAGGGCAACGGCCGTGTGCCCCTAGAACTCCAGGCTCCCGAGTCCCGCAGGGTAGAAGGGAGGGAGGTGAATGAGTATCTACCTAGGGGAGTCACTTCTACCCACAACTCTTCAGGGGGGAAAGACTTTCTTTATCAGGATCAATGAGAAGAGAGATGAGGTTTCCTCAGCTCTTCTTAAGATGCCTTCCCGCTTTTCTGACCTACTTACTCATCAAGGACATCCTGGATCACAGTTTGGGATGCACTGCCCTAAGGATTTCCCCAAACAGACAGCCTGGTAAAGAAGTTTCTAGCAGAGGGTGAAGCTGTCTCTGGAGAGGAACGAACCTGGCCCTGCAGAATGGTTCTTATTCTTGGTCCTGGTCTCAGCTTAGGAACCAGCGGGAGAAGAGCAATACGTGGGATGGTGGGGAGGGGTACCTCAGCCACCACAAAGTAAACCAGCCTTGAGAGCTGGTTTTTCAATATATATTTTAATCACATTTCATTGAGAATTATCAAGAACAAAAACAACTTCTTTAAAAATTGGCAATTTTTTCTACTGCAAGTAAAAAATGATTATTTTTTATTTTGGGTGATCTTCATTACCAGAACCTTAATGATTTTTATTATTTTTTTTGCTAAAAATAAAAATTGATGGTTCTTTAACGCTCTCTAGACTCATCAGCAAGCCTCCCTGGCTCCAGTGCTACAAAACAAACACAAAGCACAGATCCCTAGTCAACCCTCAAGCACTTGAAGACGACGTATGGTTCCATCATGCGCCATACCTCTGTGTTTGTTCCCTTCATGGGAGGCAACAAAGAACTATAATCATTTTCCCCTTCATCCTAATCCCTTAGGCTGGAGTAGGCTGGATTTTGTCCATGTGAGATACTAAAATTTTATACTGAAGCAGAGCAGACAAAACTGTCAGGTTTGAAATAAAGCAAAATTCCCACACCCCTTATTTGTGGGCCACCTACATAGTCAATACTTTCCCCAAATTCAGGTGGTTTCTCAATGTCTGTGTATCAGTTCACTATTTACCCACCCTGAATGACAGCTACATTCTTACAAAAAAAATAAAAAAGAAAGGACACAAGAAATGCTTCAGGAGGGGGGGTGGGACTGGCAGTTGAGGGAAACTGCTAGGGGAGGGAGGGGCATACCTCATCAACAAGGGTACCTGCATGATCAATGTGTGTATACCTAACCCTGAATTGTACCCCCCACATCTTTATAGTAAATAAATAAATTTTTTAAAAAAGAAATGCTTCAAGAAAATACAAGTATGCATTGCATATACCTGAAATCAACACTGAAATCTGCCTGTTTTGAGGTACTTTAAACACACATAATGTATGTCATTCAGCGCAAAACTCTAAGAACAAGTAAAAGAATAGGATACAATTTTTAAAATCTTAAAACAATAGGCGGGACATGTTAAAAGAATTTCAAACTACTGACAACCAGCATTAGAAGAGCATGCTGGCTGGGCGCGGTGGCTCAGCCTGGAATCTCACATTTTGGGAGGCCGAGGTGAGAGGATTGCCTGAGCATGGAGGTTGAGACCAACCTGGGCAACTTGGTGAGACCTCGTTTCTACAGTAAATCACCCACACACACAAACTAGCCAGGTGTGATGGCATGCGTCTGTAGTTCCAGCTACTTGGAAGGCTGAGGAGGACAGATCGCCTAAGCCTAGCAGGATGAGCCTGCAGTGGCCATGAGTGTACCACTACATTCCAGTCTGGGAGACAAGAGTGAGACTCCAACTCAAAAAAAAAAAAAAAGAAAAAAAAAGAAGAGCATGCTTTCAGAGAGGTAACTAAACACACCTCACCAAAGGGGCAATGGTCAAGGATAAGATCTGAGTTGGGCCTTGTGAGCTCTACCTGGAGATCCCGGGTAGGGAGGCCATGGTGTGCACAAAGGTTCCCTACTCTGGCCTGTCACTCGCTGGCTGACTGCAAGGTAGGTATATAGGGAAGGGGCTAAGTCAGCCTCAAAAGGCCACACATTACACCATCAAATCTCTCAAGCGGGACTGCTATGCTTAGTGCATGCACATGTACACACACACTCATACACACACACACACCCTGCAAACAGTCTGGAAGTTAGTGCCAGTTTCCAAATATGTAAACCAGAAAGCCATTTAGGTAAGTACAACTGGTAGCCATCGTCCTCAGGATATAAAGTTGGACTATATCAGGCAGATATAGAGAAAACCAAAAAACGAAGTTGCTAAAGTTGCTTTGGAGGGTCTTTTCTTTTTAATGGTGGAAGATAATGAGGCCCAGGAATGCAGAGTTCCTAGTGGAAGGCCGTGTTCTCTCCTGGCCTCCAGAATCTCCAGCACACATCCTGGGCTTTGAGCATTCTGAACTCACTGCCCTCTCATATGTTATTACCAAATTCTCCGAATTGCAGGTTACTACAGTCCACATTCCTGAAAAAACATGAAACAATTCTACTGACCTACTTGGGAAAAGCCCTTTGATAACAAAGTTACCACCCAGATCTTCATGAGGAATTTAAGGAGTTCAAGTTATAATAACTGAATTTCAAACTTCACCAGGCACCTTAAAACACAGATTCCAGTCAGATGTCAATTGTAAGGCTGTACAGGGCAGTGATCAAATATAAAAACACTTCCTGGCCAGGTGCAGTGGCTCACACCTGCAATTCTAGCACTTTGGGAGGCCAAGAGGGAGGATTGCTTCAGCCCAGGTGTTTGAGAAGACCAGCCTGAGCAACAGAGACCTCATCTCTACAAAAAAAAAAAAAAATTAACAAACTAGCCAGGAGTGATAGTGTACACCTGTAGTCCCAGTTACTTGGGAGGCTGAGGTAGAAGGATCACCTGCAACCACCTGTGGTGAGCTGTGATAGTGCCACTGCACTCTAGCCTGGAAGACAGAGCAAGACCCTGTCTCAGAAACAAAACAAAACGCTTCCTTTCATAAGACACCTAACTAGATTTTCTAAATCACTGTATAGATACCTTCAATGGATATCAAGCACTGAGGTAGGTCCCCTAGGGCACTGGCTCTCAAACCTGACTGCACATTGGAAACCTTTCAGAAGCTTTAAAAAATGGCATGCCTGGTCCCCACCCCCAGAGATTTTGATTTCATGAGTGATTTGGCCCAGGCATCAGTATTTTAAATACTAATGGTGAGTCTAATATACAACAAAGTTTAAGAACTATGGCTACAGGAAACCAAATACATAAAAAATGGAAACAACTCAAATGTTCATCAACCGATGAGTAGACAAATAAAATATGGTATATTCATATGACAGAATAGTATTCAGCCAAAAAGAGGAATGAAATACTGATACACGTTACAATATGTTGAACCTTGAAAACAGGCTAAGTAAAAGAAGCCAGTCACAAAAGGACAAATATTGTACGATTCCATTTATATGAAATGTCCAGAACAGGCAAATTCATAGATACAGAGTAGATTCCAGGGGATGAGGGAGTTGGGGAGGGAAATGGGATGTGACTGCTAATTGAGATGGGATTTCTTTTGAGGATGATGAAAATTGATTTACAGTGATGGCTGCATAACTCTATGAATACACTGAACCACTGAATTGGTTTGAATGGATGAATTGTACAGTGTGTGAATTATATCTCACTTAAAAATGTATGTTTATCTATAAATTGTATGCTGAACACTTAAAGAGCTTGCAATGTAGCTGTAGAAAAAAAATACACAGGGAAGACAAGTATCAAGAAAGATTTTAAAAGGCCATTAAAGAGAATTGCCGACATAATTCAGAAAATAAAAGCTAAAAACTCAGAAGATGGCATCAAAGCCAAAGTGATCAATATTTTTTCTTACAACATTTCAACATTTTTTCTTCTCTGATTTGAACAAGCAAGAGAGTTCAGGTCTTATCAGTGGGCTACTGATGCTATAGGCCCCAAATTTTCCATTTCTAAGCTCGTGAAAAAGAAATCGCTATTTCGCGCTGCCAAATAACTTTTTAAAACTTCTTCAGGATACAGTCTGTTGACAGATTGTAGTGACTCTCAAGAGTCAGCTATCAACAGGACATTTGAAAGATGGACTTGGTGCTCTAAATTCTGCTTATGCCCTGGATTTGTCTCTACTACTGTCACCGTAGTTTGGATCAAATACACTTATATGCTCACATACACAAAAGGACTTTCAAATTCGAGGATTTGTAACACACAGCTTATGCTGTAAAAACAACTGATTAAAAGTGCTTTCCACACTTTCTTAAAATACTTAATACTAATAGTTAAAAGGTGTTTATTGTGGCAGGGACTGACACACTGACAACTCAGGACGGGATTTTAACAGTCTTGTTTTGGAATTAGGGCTAGGGGTTAGTAATAAGAATACAATTTGTACTTCTCCAACACTGGACATGTAAATATTACACACTTGAACATATTTTTGCTTTCATTGACATAAACATACCATTATCAATTCTAAGAAGCCTATACCTTAAAGCCCTTTTAATAAATGTTTGTTGGCACGTATTTAAAAGCAGGTGGCAGTGAAATTTCAGTAACTCCTAGAAGTCACCAAAATATAAACTCTATTCTATTCTCCATTTACAGTAAACTTAAACATACATTTCTACAGCTACAGATGAAGACGATCAGATTAAATATTATATCTAATAAACCTCTCCTCCTCTGTCCTGGCGTGCGGCAGATTTCAGTCAACTTTCAGAAGTTGCTGCGCCAGGCATTTAAATACCCTGGGATTTACTCAGACCAACTTTTAGAAAAATCATCCATCAGATCCTAAAAGTCGTGCAGCATACTTACTTTAGACAAATACGATAATAATTCTGAAAACAATTTCTGTAACAATAACTAAGAAATAAAGTATTTAATTTTGAAATGTACCATTCTCAAAGCCCCAAGTAAGCTTCAACTTGATATACTTGAGCCCTTATGCTTGCTTCAATTCAGAAGTGCCAAAACAGGGGATTCGTGTTTAACTTGGGCCAACAGGTTTCTGCTAGCTGTTTTCAATTCAAATTCTCCTCATTCTCCCCATTTTCCTTCAACGCATTTTACCCTGTCACACTCTTCACCATATCCTCACTACAAACCTTATTTCTGATCACTGCATCAAAATAAAAAGAGCCAATAGAACGGAAGAATATACTAACAAGGCAAACAAAGGCAAATACCCCAGTAGTTAAGATATTTAATTAAGACAAAAGGAAAAGAGTCTTTGAAAAACGTGAGGCAGAATCTTGGACACTACTGAAATCCCAGGAGTTTAAAATACGATTATTATTTTAGGAATAATAATCTAAATGCCTGTCTAAATTAAACTCACCTAGGCTTCTGTCTTCCTTCAAAGGACCACAGGGGGTAATTCCATTGGTGGTCGTATTTACTCTCCTTGTAGTTAACAAGATCCATCTCCCCCCTCACAAATGGGGGGGACTCAAAAAACCCCGGAATTTATTTGTTTGAAATTGTGTATCTGTACATGTTTAAACTTCAGTCACTTCAAAGTACTTTTCATTTGATACAATATACCAATTGTGACACCTTTCCCACTGCTCAAAACAGTTTTTGAACTTGTCAATTTTGATGGCTTTTAGTGCTTCTGCCAATTTTTTTGTTTCACCTCTTTCACGTTGGCAAAATTGAGGACTTTTTAAATCTGGGGAAACAAAAAAAAAGTCACTTGGGGGTGACATTGGGTGAATAGGGAGGATGGGGCACAGAGGTCGTGCCGGTTTTTGGTCAAAAACTGCTGAACACTCAGCACAGGGTGGGCAGCTGCGTTGTCATGGTGGAAGAACCAGTCACCTGTTTGCTACAACTTGGGACATTTCTTCCGCAACGCAGCCTCTCACTGTGCTAGCTGGTACACTGATGCCAATGGGTTTCTAGAATACTTATCTAGTGGGAGAAGCCCGTACTACAAAGGACCCGCCCCCCAAAAGATAATTGTTTTTTTTTAGGGTCCCCCTTGTACAGTAGCGTCTTGCTAAGCAGAAAGGTATATACATTAATCTTTTAAATGTCTGCCTCTCTCTTTCCAAGTTCTTCTCAATTTAGCCATTTTTTAAAGTGTGAGTTTGTCCTCCTGTTTAAAGTTTAATTAGTCCAGGTTCAGTTTGGAAGTGGTGATTAGGAGCCCCCAGGATTCAGACTACCTGCATTTGAATCCTACCTCAGTCACTCAATAGTTGGGTCACCTTACCAGAACTCTTGGCTTGAGTCTATGCCTAATTCCTACCCGGAAACCAGAGATAATAGTATTTCCCATGGGGTCACTGTGAATTATGCATGTGAAACAACTATATTGCCTGGCACTGGGTTAGTGATCTATTATCATCTTAATGCCAAATTCTTCCTGCATAACAGAAAAGTCAACCCAGGTTCAAGGAAAAGTTGAGGAGGAAATATTTATATAAAACGCTAAGTGTCTTCAGTAATGTAAAAGAAAATTCCCAGAAAGTAATGTGCATATAGTCCACAAGGGTTTCTTTTCTCATGTAGCTTCATTAAGTACAAATCATCCCAAACAAAAATAAATATTAAGAAAAATGATGTAATTGAGTTTTAACTCTCCCTAGTAATTGTAAAGATAAGAGTTTTTTTTCCTCCCACTATTTATAAGGACTCAAGTTAACATGAAAGAAACTTTTCAAAATGGCCCGTTATTTTTAATGCAGAAGACTGCTGTGAGTTGTGCATTTACCCTCCTACGTGCTGCTTCCACAAGCTCTCAAGAGATTTTTCACATATCTGAAAAGTCAAGTTGATCCTTGCTTAATACTCATTCAGGAGATGAGAGGCCTGTCCTATTTTTCTTTGTGTTTCACTTTTAAAAATAATCTTATCCGTCTAGTCCAAGATCAACTTCACCCCTATCTACAAAAGTATTTTATCTATCCAAGACACCCTTGAACAGAGTAATGGATGGTTCCTTTCACCTAATGGAGATACAGAACGGAAGGCTCCCTTTCTGCCCTGTTTATCAAACCATCCTCCGCACAGATGGTGAAAACTGTATCCTAATACCTCTTCACATCTGGAGAGTTTCTTTGACAAAAGTTTAAGAAAGCTCTTAACTCTGTTCAAATCTTTCTAGACTACAAACAATGATTTATTTCAAATTGTAGGTATGAAATCGATTCTTGTTTCTTGTTTTAATAGTTTTCAAATATGCAAATTGGTGTCTGATTACAAAGATGGAAAAGCAGTTATTTTCATCAAGCATAAGTGAAAAACTCACACTAAAAGAAAGCAGTACTATGTTTCATGCACTTTGTATGTGGAATGTTATATTACATAGCAAAGAAAAGAAAACCAAAAAATAACAAAGAGCTCTATACACTCCAATTCCAGAAATTAGGAACACAAGTTCATTTGCATCATATGTATCCTTTGGCCAAACAATAATTTCTATATATATAAATTCTTGAACAGCAGCTAAATCAGAAAGTACAATTCACTTCTTCATACTTGTAGGAACCAGAATATAATACCAATCAATACTGGGGGCAAGTTCAAGACAAACAACTTTAAAGGAAAAAAAAACACAATACACTGTCAATAATTTAAAACCTTACATTAGGTCCTCAAATTAACCTAAAACTTTACATTTAACAGCATAAACATGTTTATCGTACCCGTCAAGTTACACATTTCCTTGAACCAATGTTTTTTTCCAAAAACTCAAATTACAAAAAAATGAAATACTAATCTCTCTTTTAAAAGTTTCTACAACGCATGCATAGAAATTTGTTTTCACTTTTATACAATTTACAGAACTTATTAGCCAAGTATTATGAAACCCAAGTGTCCCATCCTCTGCCCTTGCAAAAGAGGAGGAACATGCTAAGAAGTTGAGGCAAATTTTCAAAAAGAAAAGGAAAAATATACACACACGGGGGGGGGAATAATAGTTGAAAGCGAGAAATTTAGTAACAGACTAAAAGCTATAGAAATTCTAATCTACACTCGCAACTCTTACCCTTGACGGCAGAGAACAGAATATCCTGCCTTACACATTTTGGAATTGCGATTCTGAAACGCTAAATCCAAAGACAAAGCCGCCCTGGGGAAAATAACAATTGCGCAACAGATCAACAGCTCCAACTTGTCCCTTGGCCCCGGCGCGGCGAGGTTTGCACGCTATAAAGCAGGAAAGGGCCAACCGAGGGCCGCCGTGACAGCCAACCGGCCCCTGTCGCCCAGGCCGAGGCCACGCACGCGGCGTGCGCCACTAGGAGGCATCGCTCCCGGAACTAGAAGCCCCGGCGCCGCCGACTGCGACCGGAGTCCGCTGCCCTCGCCCGCACTCCCCGCCGCGCTGCGAGGGGCCGGCCCCGGGGCCCCGCGCCCGAGGAAGCGCGCCGAGTCCGGCGGAGCCGCCGCACGTCGGGGCACACGGGCGAGCCCGGCACTCCATGCCGCCCCCTCCCCCGGGCTGGGCTTTCTACAGAGCTCAGGGCTGCGGAAGAGCGAGTCGATAGGTGGAGGACTTCGCAGACGGCCCCGCTGGGGAGTGCGCGGCAGCCCGCGAAGGTCTTGGGGCCCCGGGTCGGGTGCGGCGGCAGAGAGGGGGCCCCGGGTCCCAGCCCGAAGGAGACCTCAGGTCCCCCGAGAGCGGCCCCGTGACTAGGCACATTTTTGCCGGCTCCGAGGCGGGGGCGCCCCGCAGCCCCGGAAGGCCCGATCGCTCCGGCTCTGACCGCCAGCGTCCGCCGCCTCCCGCCCGGCCGCCTGGGGGCCGCTAGTGCTCCCCAGCTCCCCGCGTCTCAGCCCTGGGTGTCGGGGACGCGGCTAGAGACGCCCTTTCACCCCCCACCCCCCAGCGCGGGCGCCCCCCACGCCCCCCACCCAGTCGCCCTCGTAGGAGTCGGTCGGACCATCGGGCCGCGCCCCCACTGCCCTCGCTGCCCCTCGGGTGTCCGCCGCCCCTCCCCGCCCGGCCCCAGCGCAAGCGCAGCGGCTCCAGTGCGTGGCCGCTGCTGCCGGCCAGACGGCAGGAGAGGCCAGCGGTGGCTGTCCACTCCCCACGGGCTGCGGTTCTCTAGCTCCACTGCCCTCGTCCCCGCACCCCCGCAGAGCCCCGGGGGCCCGGGCAGCACCTGCTGGGATGGCAGCCCCGGCGGCGGCAGCTCCAAGTCCATCATGCTGAGCTGGGGACCTTGCGTGAGGCTCCTTGACGGCGGCCCTGTCCCGGCTGCCGAGGCGCGGCGCGGACAGGGCGGCTCCGGTGGCGGCGGCGGCTCCTCCGGGATGCCCGGCACTCGCTGCTCGGAGACACGGCCCTGGCCCGCTCCACCTCCCAAGGGCGGGGCAAGAGCCGAGGCCCTTCCTTCCCCCGCGGGCAGCGCGGGCCAAGCTTCCGAAAACCCCCCACCTCCGCCCAGGCTGACGCCAGTAGCTCGCGGGCCAGGGGCGGGCGGGGACCGCGGGCCGGGGTCTCGGCGGGCGGGGTGCCGAGGGCCGGCCTCAGTGAGCTCCCTGGGCCGGCGCGCAGCTCCCTCCCCCGCACACCAGGGCCGCGCTCTCGCCCGGGAGATTAAGAGTTGTTTGCGAAGGTCGCTGGAGTTCGGGCGCTTTGAAACAGTTTAAACAGTTGGGACAAACACACCCGGGGACCCGCGGCGCTGCGCCGCCCTGATCTGGACTTGCAGAACCTTGCCCCGCTTTATCTCCCTCCACCGCCCGACAGAGGCGCCAGCAGAGGAGTGGGGGCTGTAGGCTTGGACCCAGGCTGTGCGCGCCAACTGCCCTCTCGCCCTCGGTCCTCTCCGGGGTTGGGGCCAGCGGGCCCTGCCCAAGGGAGATGCGGACCGCGCCGGGAGCTCGTGCTCGCAGTCACCCTGAACGCCCTCCACTTACTCCCACGTGCTCCCACTCTCGCTAGGCTCCGGTCGCCAAGGGCAAACTGAGCCGTCTCCTTGGGTCGTCAGAATCATTCCCCTTTCCCAGGGCTGTGCGAAAACGAGGACCCCAAGAGCTTTCTCTTCCCACCAAAGCACACGCTCCACGCCACAGATGGCGTCCTTCAACAGTGTGTAATACTACAACGTGCATCTTTTTTTTTTTTGCAGGCTCTAAGAATACAACGTGTGTGATTTTTACATTTTTTTCCCGTACTCATAATATAGTTTTTGTTAAATCAAGTTTTAAAATGGTCTGTATAATATGGGCTCGTTTTGTAAAAACATGTGCCTAGGGAAAAAAAATTGAAGGATGGTCACCGATGTATTAATAGTTGTAGGATCGTGAACGATTTTTATCTTTGTTACTTTAAGCATGTTTTAAATCTACAATGCACATATATTATGTTTTACACTGAAAACAATTATTTAAAAATGAATAATTGTCCACAGAAAACTTCAAATATTTTAAACCAGGAATGTTAACACATAAGATTTAAAAGAGGCTAAATAAGTGGTTCTCTCTCTCTCTCTCTCTCTCACTCTCTCTCTCTCTCGCATTTACAAGATTTCTAACTCTTTAACAAGACTAATTTTCCCTTTTTAGCTTCTTGGAATTATTCCAAACCAGGTGAAGTAGGTAGGACCAGCTGTGGTTTTACTATTTCATTCAACCAGTGTGTGCACACACACACTGCCTGCCCATACCAGATCAACGCCCTAAAACCTGCAAATAACTTACTTTATTTTGGTTGCATAATTTGACACTCCCAGGATTTCTTTGTAAATTTATATGTTCAAATATTCCTTGAGATAAATGAAGCCTGCGTTAATTACTTGTAATTGAGGCAAGCTGCTTCAACTCATATTAAATCCTTTCAGCTGTTATGTGAAAACTGTGCAACATGATCTGCACAATGAAAACAAGTTTAGGATAAATTGCTTACAAAGAATCCAACATGAAAGATGCAGAGACATAATAATGAAATGACATTTCTGTCAAAGGAGACAAGAATATATTGCTAACAACCTGAGTTATTTATTAAAATTACTACATCAGAAGGGGAAGATGATGAACCTAATAGGTAGCAGATACTGAAATTATATATGACATAGTTACTGCTCTCAGGGAGTTTATACAATAGTTGGTATTTCCTTGTTAAGCAGCAAAATTTTCATTGAGTTTAGACTGAATGAAATAACATTTACAAAACTACAATTTGCTGGGTATGTTATTTCAGGCACCTGTACAGTACATATTTTCAAAGGGAGGGAAGCAATATGATAAGAGTCTGAACATGTTTAAGAAAAACAAACACTAAGGAAAAGAAAGCTATTTGTCATTGAACAGTGGTGGTTCAGCACAAGAAAAGGGATCACCAGCCTCAGACCACCCATGTCAAGGAGGTGCCCAGTCTTTGCAGATTCTGAAATGCGATTGTCCCCTAGGAGAGTCTGAGCCTTGCCGTCCCTCTAAACTTGAGTTTTGTGCTAGGAGGGCACAGACACTACATCTTAGAAACTCCAGAGGGGCAGGAAAGAGGAGGTGCTGGTTTTTTCTTCTGTCTTGTGTCAGGGGAGCCCTTTTTACTACCAGGCTCTCATAGCTACTACTTTACAACCCCCCTCCAACTGGTTTCACATTCTACTGACCCTTGTACATTTTCATTGTTGTCTGAATTCTCTGCTGTCCTTGGAAAGAGAGCCCTCCACACGTTTGAGATGTGTCCAAATTGTGATGCCTTGCTCCAGAGTTCTCATAAAAAATAAGCACCATCATGTAAGCCTTGAGTACACAAAGATTGGATAATAGTGATGTATTGACCCATTTGTTCCAACTTCTTTGTACTCTAATCTGCCAAGTTGCAAGGCCTAAGAAAGTACCGACTGTTTCCTAATCCTTCATCACTTTGAGGCTTCTTTCTCTTATTGCTTCCCTTCTATTATACTCTGTTTTGGGTCAGACAATATTCAGAATCTTTTAGAATTATGATTGAATTCTACTTTGTCCAGCATATCAGGTAGTAAGTTTCCAAAGACAGCACCCAATGAGCCACCCCCCCTGATATTGAGGTGTTTGTCTAGTCCCGCAACACTGAACGAAGGCTGGTCTTGCAACTTGCTTTATCCTTTGGAAGGAGGCCAAAAGTGACACTATGCCAAATTTCAGCCTACACTTGAAAAAGACCTGGCAGCTTTTACTTTAATACTCTTGGAAGTCAGCCATCATGTAATAATCTGACTACCTTGATGGAAAGAGGGTTTTGGAGGATGACGCTAAGCAGAGAGAGGGACTGTGGAGACCAAGGCACCAGACATGTGAATGAAGAAACCTTCTTGGATCTTCCAGCCCACTTGGTCAAGCCCCCAGAGAACTTCAGCTCCAGCTGCTATCTGACTGCATATAAAAGACTCTAGGCAAGAGCAGCACAGGACTGCCTGCCTGGCTGAGCCCAGTCAACCCAAAGAACTGTGAGAGATTGTAATACGTTGTTTTCAGCCATTAAATTTTGGAGTGTCTTGTTTCAGCAATAGATAGCTAAAACTGTATATATTGACTGTCAAAGGCGGGGTTTCCCCTCGTCTGCATTTTGTTAACCATCATTGGGAACACAAATAGGGATGGTACTTTGTGCTCTAACAGAGTCTCAGACCCTCAGAAGGGAATTGTCTTGCTTGGGAATGAAGAAGTTATCGTTCTCACAGTATACACTTTGCCACATACAAAGTAAAAGACCTCATCACCCCATGTATCGGTTTCTTCCCATTAGATAGATGATGGTGAAATATTCTCCATATCAAAATACACTTCAGGAACACAGACATTTCATCAATGAAGTAGATGGAGGTAAAAAGGCATACAGAGGTTCTGACCTTGATATAATCTCATATATGCCAGTTATGTAAGATACTTGCTGAATATCTGCTGTGGGAATTTGAACTTGAGTAGCAACCTGCCCAGTGGATAAACTTAACTCTAATATAGCAGTATTCAAAATAATTGGTGTATTACTTTCAAAACACACCCATAGCCTTGGTTCCTTACTGTGTACACCTCACTGTGCAAACTACTGGTACAAAGAGCTGTATATCTCTAAAGCCAGTTTTAACTTGTGTAGATTCCTGCTCATAACAGAAATAGTGCCCCACAGGAACAGCAATGCAGTGAGTAAAGAAAAAAAGATAAGTTTTAAAAGAGTTGTTTTGACTGAGCGTGGTGGCTCACACCTGTCATTTCAGTATTTGGGACGCAGAGCTGAGAGGATTGCCTGAGTCCAGGGGTTCAAGACCAGCCTGGGTAACCTGGCAAGATCCCGTCTCTACAATAAACCAAAAAATAAATAAATAAAATTAGCCAGGCATGGTGGTACGTGCCTGTAGTTCTAGCTGCTTGGAAGGCTGAGGCAGAAGGATGACCTGAGCCCAGCAGGTCAAGGCTGCAGTGGCCATGAGTGTTCCACTGCACTTCAGCCTGGGTAACAGAGTGAGATTCTGACCAAAAAAAAAAAAAAAAAAGTCATTTTGAATTGGTACCTATAGAAATACATATGTATGGGGAAAAAAAAGACTGAATGCATATACTGCAAAATGTTAACCATACTTATTCTGATTAGTTGAAGACTGATGATTTTATTTTTCTCATTTTTTCCTGTTTGTATCTTCCTAAATAAATATATTTTTGTGATAATATGAAAAAAGGTGGTGGCAGAGTATAGGCATGAGGAAAAAACACTTGCTTTCTCCCAATTCACTAGATCTATTTTATTTTCGAACTGAATTTTAACCACAAGCTTCAGAAATCTTACCATTCTTTACTTACTTGAAGGGAGCCTGGAGACGTGAATTAGACCACATCTTTAAGTGTGGTTGTGGAAAGAGTCTAAAAATCCTGTTCTCTTTTAGTTTACTGCTATATTTGCAAAGTTTCACTCAGCAGAATAGGAATTCCCAAAGACAAAATTTTCTGAGACTAAGAACATAAAAGAAGAAAATAAGAACTGCAACTTCCAAGTTATATGCAGAGTTTCTCATATATAATACTGCAGTGTGAGGAAAATAAATAAAATACAGAAATACACTATGCCCAGAGCTGTCTTCAAGGCTGGTTCCCAAATATTAATAATGAAAGTAAAATAATTTTCACTTTCATTTTTGTATTTTTCTGTTATTCAAATCTTTGCAGAAAGCATTTTTAGAATTAGGGGATCAATAATAAACTAAGCAGTATGCAATGAATGAAAAAGCAGAGCATCCTCATAACCAGGACTTACAGTCTATAACATTCTTTTTTTTTTTTTTTTTTGAGTTGGAGTCTCTCACTCTGTTGCCCAGGCTGGAGTGCAGTGGCATGCTCATGGCCACTGCAGCCTTGACCTGCTGGGCCATCCTTCTGCCTCAGCCTTCCAAGTAGCTGGAACTACATGCGTGTGCCACCACGCCCAGCTAATTTTTCTTTATTGTGGAGATAAGATCTCATCAAGTTGCCTAGGCTGGTCTCGAACCCCTAGGCTTGGGCAATCCTCTTGCCTTCGCCTCCCAAAGTGCTGAGATTACAGGCGTGAGCTACTGCGCCTGGCTCTATAACACTCTTGAAGGCTGGAAAATAAAAAAAGGGAAGTAAGATTTGCCAAGATATTTGTCTCCTGGCATTTTTCTGTTATGGACTCTCATTTTGTCCTTTGAGTAATACTAGAACTAAAAGAAACCTTGGCCCAGAGATAGTAAGTACGTTTTACTTTGACTGCCAATTCTGATTGATTAGTTAAGAGCCTGTCTCAAATGCTTTACTCAAGGGTATCCAGAAGCAGCTTCTAGTTCAGTGACTGATTAACAATGTCTACCATGGGCACAGAATTATGGGAGTGGTGGCGCATATTGAGTATTTTTCCTTCTTGATCTAGTCCAACTTTCTACTTTTTACATTTTTTAAAAAGATATAATACTTCATTAAGTGTTTAAAATGTCATTGAGAGGGTAGAAATTTTACCATGAAGCTCTTTCAGAAGCTTGTCCAGGGCCATAGTGCAAATAAAAACCACATACATTATATGAAGCAAGTCTAAATGGTGTGCTGGAAAGTCACAGCTCATCGGCAAGTCAGCGCCTGGTACTTGCTGGGTGCAGGGACATGTCAGTGAGGGCCCAACCCCTGTCTTTCGTAGAGTTCGGGTACTTTTACATTTAAGGAAACTGAGGGGTGAAGTGATTACCAATGATCACAGAGCTGTTAATGGCAGCACCAGAAATAAAATAACATTTCTGGAATCCTGGTATTATGTTCTTTACATAAAACAAATTGACTTGGATTTTTGAAAGGAAGTCTAGTATTAGATCAGACTAAATGGTAAGGTGTAAATTTTATTGACATGTTAGCACATTATTTTTGGAGGTGAGTAATAATCCAGTTAATTAATGATAATTATTGTATATATCTTATAACTATTCCCCATAAATCAGAGAAGTGTAGTTATGACCAATATTACAAATCAGAAGGTGACAAAACAATTAAGTGACTTGCTCAAAGCTCAAAAAAATTCTTATCTGAAAATGGCTGGTTCCAAAGCTCAGGTTTAGTCCACTCTGGGTCAGGTCTCTGTAGAGTGTCTTGGCTTGTGCTGTATTTACTGAGAGTACTCACAGCAAAACTCCCTGAAGATTACATTTTTCCACGTTGTTTAATTAATTCCCCAAGGACAGAATGATAAAGTGTTTTTCACTAGAGAGAAAACTTGCAAACAAATATGAGAACAGGATTTCTACATGTAAGAACTTCAACGTGAAGGGTAGGAAGAAAGTAAATGGGCTGTTTGCAGCTTTAGCCTCTCTACCTAATGGCAGGTTTTTAATTTTTATGTTTTAATGAAAAGGTCTAAGAGCAAGATATAAAGTATACTGGTAATACTATAAACTATTGCAACTCTTGCACTTCTTCCAATAAATTAAATTCCTCTAGTTGTATGCCTCTAAAAAGCCTAACATGCAGGTCAGCTTCAATAGGACTACAGGTGCACACCACCTTGCCTGGCTCATTTTTGATTTTTTTTGTAGAGACAAGCCTCACTATGTTGCCTAGGTTAGTCCTGAGCTCCTGGGTTCAAACAATCCTCCCGCCTCAGTCTCCCAAAGAGCTGAAATTACAGGCATGAGCCACTGTGCTTACCCATATGTCTAACACATTAAGAGTCATCCCCAAGCCAGCAATTGATAGCTAGGTGCTTTCAGGAATAAACTTAATTTTAGCCAGTGTTATTGGATGACATATTCCTAATTTAGCCTGGGTACCCATTTTCTTTTAGCAAAGTTTAATCAGATTGTGAACAAGTCACTGACTTTAAAGTTGTTAAGCATTATGGGGAGACACTTCTTATCGACAAGGGTGCCTGAACGAGGCATATTTGTATACCTAACCCTTAACTGTACCCCACAATATCATAATAAAAAATATTGAAT
>CAUYQG010274988.1:0-20781 GCA_963574415.1 Tarsius wallacei | reverse complement strand
CCCAGACTGGAGTGCAGTGGCTGCTCCCGGCCACCGCAGCCTCGACCTGCTGGGCTCCGGCGATCCTTCCGCCTCAGCCTTCCAAGTAGCTGGAACTACAGGTGCGCGCTACCACACCCGGCTAGTTTTTTGATTTATTGTAGAGATGAGGTCTCACCAAGTTGCCCAGGCAGGTCTCAAACTCGCGGGCTCAGGCCAATCAGTTTGGGGTGGTTCACAGCTGAACCGTAGTCCCAGAATCATGAATGTACGAGTATGAGCCTGGAGTGGCTATATTAAGCTATCAGTATCTGCCAAAATGGGTATGTCATTGGGATAAGACTTCTTAAATATCAAATAGTAAAAAGGCAGGAGGAGCAGGCCCTGAAGGTGGACACTGTGGTCATCTGAAATTGTCTTCAGGTCCAGTAAGGTACCAATTATGATTCTGTGATAGTTCTTCTGGCTGCAGAGTCACCAAGAAAAGGCTTTGTAGGTGGATATAGTGATGCTTCCATCACTAACCAGGGAGCAGAGAACCCACATAGTAAGTTCGATGTCCAAAACCAGAAACACAAGAAACATGTCAGCACGGAAAGAATCGGCTCTCGGTGCCAATTTGGGGCTGACTCTGAAATGAAGGAATGAATTTGGGGCGTTCTTTGCAGCTGATGCACAACAAGACATCTGATGGGGTATCCCGAGGCTGGTTTCCCAGTCCAGATGTTTCTGCTCTGCTCCCTCCTCCTAGACACAGTGGAATGTGTGTCCCCTCCATCCCCGCCCTTGGCGCACGCCCCTGCGGGCATCTACACCAATGCCTCTTGGAAACCACAGCCCTGGGAGGAATTGTTTGTGTGGCACTCTCCAACCTTCCCTGAAGCCAAGAAAAGATTTACATTTTGCTGTGGGTGTTCCACGGGTCCCAGGCATTTCCTCTCCTTTCAAGAAGATTCCAAATGAACATAAATCTTACTCCAGCTCTGACAGCCTCCAGTCATCTGTTTACCAAAATAAACTTTAAGCATACATTGAAAAATAATTCCTAGTGAAATATGCATCCCCATGGCATTCAAGCCTAGTATTTAATGTCTTTTTTATGGTTAATAATGCATCAAAAGCATCCCTAGTCTGAAGCTGTCATTACATTACATACATGATGTGCAGGGCCCATTTCAGTGACTAAAAAACTTGGAGTTAGTTTTTATTTCTTTAAAAAAAAAATACTAATGTATAAATTACAGTGTCCTGTTTCTCTCTATCTATATTTCTTTTTAATCGGTGACTTGATGAGATCAATCCGCTGAAAATACCTGGAGAGATTCTTTGCTTTATACAGATAAAGCGATATGCTGTATAAACAACTCCAGAATCCTCTCATTAAAACAGGGTTCTGTTTGGAGAGCATCCTGGCCTTCTTTTTTATTTTATGTTGCTTTATTTAGAAAGAAAAATCAGCTAGAATCGTATAAAGCAGTACAGCTAAGCTTCGTCCTTCCTGGTAGATGTGAGGGGAAAAAAACCAAAAAACCAAACAAACCAACAAACAAAACAGAATCGTTTCAATTCTGGCCCCTTACATTTAAAAAGTTTACAAAAGCCTCATGCGCCTTCTGTCTGTTGTGAGATGAACATGCCTCTCAAAGTCCTTCCTTATTGCCTGTTTGGCTTTGGCCACCGATGCTGAGAGCAGCATGGATGGTCGTAATGATGAGGGTTAAAAGTTCCTCTCCTGAGTTATCCGAAGGCTCATATCATCCTTGAAGAGCAACAGCCCCAGGTCCCATCACAGCCATCTGTAATGACCGCATTCGTGCCCAGCAGTGATTTCTTCGCCACCCTGGACCATTTCAAATGGTCTGAGGATGATGCAACTCCGTGGGAACAGCAGGGTTCATAAGTGCTTAGAGGTTGGGCAGTCTGCTTACCTTGATTTGTGGCTCTGAGGGCCAAATGAGATAATTAGATAATGTATGTAAAGTGCTTAGGATGGGCCTTGCACCTGGGAAACACTGAGGAAGTGGTAACAGAACTTGTAACAGCAGAATTAGTGGCTAAGAGTATGGCTGTGGACTCAGATGGCCTGGGGCTCACAAGGACACCCAGGACTCAGGGACTTAGTCTCCTTATGTGTGAAATGGAGATGATAATAGGACCTGCCTTACTCTCTTACTGTGCTTATTATGACCATAAAAATGAGATAATACATTTTAAATGTAAAGTATTTTCAAATGGATCTATTAACAAAAATACAACAGCACTAATTGCAACACTAACTGCTTATCTTCATATATTTGCAAACACATAGGTAATGTGATTTAATGGTCTCTGTGGCTGCCTCTACTTACGATTTGCTACTGATGGAGAATTCAGACCCACAGCACAAACTTTGAGCCAAGAGTCATCCCAGGAGACCCTGCAAGTTCTCCTCTGTTGCAGACATGGCACATCCATGTTTTAGGAAGTAGGGAAAGCATTAAAAGATGGCCACTTTTATGTCTCGCCTGTCCTCCATTTTTTATTATTCGTTCCAGGAAACCATTATAAACCACAGAAGAAAGGTTGAAGTCAAACCCTCTTTTGTGCCTGAGGGGAGTATGGGGGAGGTCCTCTGTCCAGGGGCTATGGGCCAGACTCGTCCAGGGACTGAGCTAAGTGGGTTGAGGGGGCTGCAGGGTGGGGGCTTCCCCTCCAATGCCCTTAGCTTTCCCCCATCCCTTGAAGCTGAATTCTTGGCACACCTGACAGGCAGAGCACTTAGGAGACTGAATCCTGAGAGTTCTTGCTGGCCCAGGAAGCATTTTTTTTGTCTTAGAGCTTTTCTAAGATCTGAATTTGTAGAGTTCCCAAAGGGACTCCTACCCTTAAAACTCCTCATGGAGTTTTTCTTCCATCTTTGCCTGGAAAGAAACATTCCCAGACCCAAAGGCAAAGCAACAGTGACTCCAAATGCCACCAGCACCAAGACACGTGGGCAGTCTGTTCGTTCAGTGGCTTCACCATCCCTTCCTTCCTGTCCCCCGCCTTTAACTCTAGCATCTGGGCCCCCACCTCCCAGGGGCTGACAGGCTTCACAATCTGGAGACAAATGCTACTGGCTTTCCTTTTCAGGGTTGGTTTAAGAAGTTACCCTTTGGATGTGTTCACCACCGGCCAGCCTTTCAGCTCTCAGCTCCCTCCCGCCTGCCTAGTTCAGACCCTTTCTTGGTTTCTCTATTGTTCAACTCCAAGGTACTTTGAAAGTGTCAAAGCAAATTTGTGTTTCCTGTAAGAAAGCACCTTTTGCTTTTTGCCTTTTTTTTTTTAATTGCATGTGGCCTTCATGATGCTAATTCCCACGGAAAACTTAACCGTATCCCTAAGAAAAAGCATAAACACACACACACACACACACGCACACACACACACACACACACACACACACACACACACACCCCCAGTAAGCAGACGTACCCGAGCTCGCACACCCTTGCAGACACACAATTGCATACCGCAAAGCTGGCGAATGTTGATGCATCCAGGTTGGAAATGACAGGATATTGTGGAGGGCCAGTCACTTAATGAACCCCTGCGGGACCAGTCTTGGTTACTAACAATTTCTCTCCAACTCATCAGGCAGGGGAATCGCAGCCCTTGGTGTTTCACTCCATCACGTCCCCCACTGCCCCTTCTTCCTGCTCTACACAAACAAACCAATTACTGCAACGGATATAAATTGGACCCCTTTTCTGAAAATGCTCCCTCAACCTTTTTTTCACCCTTCCTTACTCAGCTGCAATCAGCTTGCCCACCAGGTGGATTGTGTACCCCCACATTCACATACACACACGTGTGTGCCTATGCAAGCTCTTGTGTAGACTTTCTTTTCACCACCCTCACTGCCTTCCCATTCTTGAGTCCAGCCTGGTGTTTGCTTGTCTCTATATCCCCTTCAATGACTGTCTCAAGGACACAGGCTAAGAATCATTTTTCTGGGCCGGGTGTGGTGGCTCATGCTGTCATCCCAGCACTTCGGGAAGTCGAGGCTGGGGGATCACTTGATTCCAGTAGTTCAAGACCAGCGTAGGCAATGTAGCAAGACCTCTACAAAAAATTTAAAAATTTTAAAAATTCGTTGAGCAAGGTGGTACATGCCTATAGTCCCAGTACACAGGAGACTGAGGCAGAATTGCCTGAGCCTAGGAGGTTGAGGCTGTGGTGAGCTGTGATCTATGCCACTGCACTTCAGCCTGGGTAGCAGAGTGAGACCCCCGACTCCAAAAAATAATGATAAGCCAGGCTCGGTGGCTCAGTCTGTAATCCCGCGCCTTGGGAGGCTGAGGTGAGTGGATTGCCTGAGCCCGCGGGTTCGTGACCCACCTGGGCAACTTGGTGAGACCTCATCTCTACAATAAATCAAAAAATTAGCCAGACGTGGTAGCGCGCGCCTGTAGTTCCAGCTACCTGGAAGGCTGAGGTGGAAGGATCGCCGGAGCCCCGCAGGTCGAGGCTGCGGTGGCCGGGAGCGGCCACTGCACTCCAGTCTGGGCGACAGAGTGAGACTCCAACTCAAAAATAATAATAATAATAATAATAATAACACTTTTCTGTAATGATTTTTACTTTCCTTTAGACTCTGCTTTCCTCCCTCTCTCTGCCATATCTTGGGGTAACTTCCTGGTTTATTCTTGGGCAATACCTTGGAAGGTTCACATTGGTGTTAGCTGCTCTCTGCTTAGTTATCAGTTGGTTACTTAGCTTGGAGGCTTTGTGTAAAGACCTGTCCCTGTTTAAATAACACTATTGAGACATTGGGTATACCAACTATTAAAAGTTAAAAAGTAAAAAGTCATATTGGAATTTGAACCACTGTAAGAAGACAGCAAGCCAATTGCCTCTACATCAGTGCTACTCAAAGTATGGTCTGCAGGCTGTTCCTGGTCTGTGAACCATTTGTTAGAGATTCTCAACAAGCTAAATACAGAAGTTCAGAGTAAGAGTTTAGAAACTTTTACAGCAATCTGACATTGCTGCAACACTTTATATTTCTAGTAATTCAATGTTTATGTATTTTACAAAAGTTTCAGACCATGAGAGATTGGATGTTAAAAACAACAAAAAAGTTGTCCTTCATTACAGTTATTTTTAGAAGCAAAGTTCTTCAGCATCTTGATGTTGAATAGTTAGATTATTTTGGCTCAGATGAGTTTTTGCTTATAATCTTTAACTGTTTGAATGAATGTTGTGATCAAGAAAAAAAGAAAAAGTTAAAACTAATATATGTCTAAAGAATGGACTTAAAGAAATAAAGATAACACAGTCTTGTGGAAGTGCGAATATGTGGGAAACAATCACCCTTTGCAAGGATTCTGTTTTGAAAGAACTTTTGGGCAACAAATCTATCATGCAAAGCTACCCCAGATCTTATACATTGACCCCATATCCATATTCTAGAGGGAGACTCTTATAATGCTGGAATCAGGTTATCCTATTCACTTGCCTATTAAAAGCTTGATGTGGTTGTTTTTCAGAGGAGGCTATTGTCAGTCCTTTGGCATCTACAAATCTCTGCGGAGTCAGGCCCTTGTTATAACAGGGCTCTCTATGTGCAAGCCTCCACACAGACGTACACACATTTCAAAGGGAGACTTTTGTTCCCTCCGGCATGAGGAACAATTACTCAATTATCTAAGCAGAATGATAGGTGTCTATGACAAATTGTGGGCTGGAGACATTTTAGAAATAATAATAACTTGAATTTTTAGTGCAATTTCTGATTTACAAAGCGTGTCCACCTCCTTTAATTCTTGGATACCCAGAGCCGACCAGCAAGTGGGATAGGACAGAGGGCAGGGCTTAATACCTCCATTTAAAAGGCAGGTGTGTGTTACCTAGAGCTCAGCTTCCCTATCGTCACTGTGTCTGTGTATCCAAATGCTGCAAAGGGCCCAAAGAGATTCCCGGGGAGCAGAAAGAAGCTCTTCTTGCAGTCATTTTTACATTGCACACGAGAAAACCTGCCAGGGGACACTGGTGGATTCTGACAGTCTGCTGGGCTTTCAAGGTTTTTTTTTCTTTTTCTTTTTTTTAAAGAAAAGAAAACTCCAAACACCTGTGAGTTTATCGGCTGGATTGTGACTAGAGGCAGCAGGGAGAAAGGAAACACCGGGCATTAAAAATGACAAAGCACTTTCATTTGTGAGGGCCATCTGAGGAAGGTGGAAACGAACATATTTTTCTGAGGGAAAAGCAATTTCACAAGCCCTGCCTGTGTACAGATGAGCAGGACCACAGACTGGCTCCGGATGGCCTCCGACATTCCCAGGGAAAGACGGATGATTGATGTTTTCTCATTATGTGACTGGGGAGGGAATTTTATGCAAAATTCAAAGAAGGGGGGGCGGGAAACCCAGTTTCTGCCCTTCTTCCTTTCATGAGGGCCTTCCTGAGCTGAAGACAGATAGGCCTGGCCATGGAGCTGACCCAGAATTACCAGAGGTGATGGGGATCACTTCTGGGGCAGTTAGATACACCAGCCATGGCAGGCCTGGTTTCTGGAAGGAGAATGTCCCCTCTGGGGAAGAACACAGGGTAATAAATGGCTTTTGCAGCAATTAAACACAAGAGTAAAGGTGAGCCACCAACCCTACAGTGTTATCCCTTTTTTAAGACCAATAACAAAAATGACCACTAGCCTCCCACTCAGAAGAACCTTGCCCCCACCCAGGGTCACAGGCAGCTGCCGGTTCTTCTCTGAGTGAACTCTTCACAGCAACTCCTTGCGGGTTTCGCAGATCAGATGTTCAGGAGTTGCTGAGGGAGTCCCCTTCCATCTTGCATTTGCTAAAATGCATTCGGAATCACATTAGGATAGATTATGCAAGACTGGGGCATGGTGAAGATGAAAATGTAGTTCTGGATGCTTCGGAGAGAAGGAAGTCAGACTGACCCCTTGGAGACCCAGCCACTGGCTCTTTGTTTTTGCGCTGATCTGCTTGCCTGAGGGGACAGTTCAGCTATTCCCTCCTTTTAATTCCCATCTTGTGAGAGGTGTGCAAACATGAAGCAGGGAGGGACTACTCCTGCAAACTCACAACATATACAAGCACCTCTGTGTGTGTGTGTGTGTGTGCGCGCTCACGCACACACACACACACACACACACACACACACATTCACACACAAAACAGAGCCAAGCTTTTAAAACTTAGACGTGGCAGTTTGCTGATGGGGAAACTTACTTATGAAAATTGGAAGGAATTTATATCTTCTTTGCTTAGCTGTGTGGCCTCCAGGAAATCACTTAACCTCTCTGGGCCTCAGTTTCCTCATTTGAAAACAAACAAACATGAAGCTTTGGACTTAATAGCCTTGTGATTTCTTACAGATTCAACATTCTCTGTGTCGATGAATTTACCTCTAAAAGAAAGCCTCACTTGGGAAGGCTCGTGGGTTTTGCATAAATGTGTACATGCCTGTGTGTGTGTGTGTGTGTG
The DNA here is from genome assembly GCA_963574415.1 of Tarsius wallacei. Lineage (NCBI taxonomy): Eukaryota > Metazoa > Chordata > Mammalia > Primates > Tarsiidae > Tarsius > Tarsius wallacei. The sequence continues at coordinate 13,327 of CAUYQG010274988.1, read as the reverse complement.
TGTATACAACCCCTGCCTTGCACAGGGGGTTTCATTCTCTCTCAAGTCTAGCCTCTGTGGGTGTGCCCTTCAGTGTCTTCCCTCCCCACCTCCACACCCGCACCCCTTCCACGCCCTTTCAAGGGCCCTGTTATATCCAGACAGCCACATCTGCAAATCATGAGGGTGATGCTGGAATGACACATCTCTCAAGCCCCCAGCGTGAAGGCAGACCAGCACTCGATTCCTGCTGGGAGAGTGGAGGTAACCACGGCCCGCTCAGGCGTGCAGAGAGACGTGCTGCATGCCCCAGTGCACCGTAGCGTGTCAATACTCCTGAATAAACTAATCAACCCATTTGCACCTTTGCGAAAACGCATCTTGGAGTCACCGAAATAGGTGTGGTAGAGACAATTTAAACATTGAGTAGAGGAAAAGGAAAGAAGAGTTGTAAAGAACACACGTGCTGTCTTTTCAAGGAGAATTCGGGTGCTGTGTGTCCAAGAAACTTGAGACAAGATTAGAGAGGTGTGTCAGGTACCCAAGAAACTGGAGCCCTCTGCCTTCCTTCCCTCAGTTTATCCACTCATGCCTCAGAGGGAGGAAACACCCCAAGTACCCAGTTCTTTTGTGACTGTTGTTTAACAGAAATAATATTCTCTTCCTAAGAATTAATTCCACAAAGAACTGGACACTTGTGTCTCCCAGTCCTTTCTTTGATACTTTCCCGGGGCTGCTGAAAGCCCCTGCCACTCACCATCCACTTGGGATGGCAAAGGAACGATGCTGGGTGGAGGTAGGAATGCTCTGGGAGTTGCCAGGTAATGGGTCCGTGCCACGTGTACTGTAAATGATGTCCCGTCCAGGTTGGCTCATGGAGAAATGAGGTTCCATAGTGAGCCAGATGGCATCTGGGGGTCCCACACCACTCCTCTGATGAGGCTGAGCACAACGTGAGAAGGGATCCGTGGTGTGTGGACAAATGGGCTCCCGCATTTTCTAAAAGGCCTTGATCTGGCGAATGTGCTGATTCCTGTGATGTACGTGCTCCCACCCTTTCACTATGCTAGTTGTATTTAATAACAGGTTCACATGACTCCTGAAAATGGACCATCAGCTCCCACACGGGTCCAGCGCCAGCACCCACGGAAAGGGATGCCAACTGGAGTCACTCGCAGTGTGTGGTCTTCCTGCTTCCAGTAGAAATGCGGATGGGTTGTTTATCACAGAGATTGGTGGAAAGATAGGCTAGTCCTACTTTTTCCTGGGTCCCCTCTCCTCTCTATCTGTTCCCTTTCCTTAAGAGGTCACATCCGGGTCCTTGACTTTAAATTCCATCTACTGGCCGGAGACTCCAAGGTTCTCTCTCCTGAACCCCAGATTCTCCACTTCAACCACTAGCAGGCATCTCAAACTTAGCGCTTTCACAGCAGGCCTCTTGATGTCCCTTCCCCATCCCTGCCCCCACAGTTTTGTCCACCTCACCTCAGTAGATCCCACCACTGCCCACCTGCTGAAGATAAGAACTCCCCTTCAGCTGCCACTTCCAATCTGTCAGCCAGACCTATTGATTTTTACCTCTAACACATGCCAAATCCAGTAGCCCTTTCTTTCATTACCTCTCCTAGCAAAAATATCCTGGTCTAAGCCACCATCATCGCTAACTGAACCACTGCAGTTTTGCCTCCAGCATTCTCAGTGCTAAGGCCTGGGTATGGAAGTGGCTCCCATCACTGCCACTCAACTGCCACCATGAGAACTCATCCACATGACCACACCTAGCTACAAACCAGGCTGAGCGGTATAGCCTGTCTGTGTATCCAGGAGGTACTTAGCATGTGTTGAATGAATGAATGAAAAATAAATAAATCTTCTAGTTGAACAAGTAAGCGGTTCAGTGCCCCTTTGAGAACTTTCATCAGGTTAGGAAGGTAAAGCCCAGCCTTCTCCAGTTGATCCTACACAGTATGCTTGTACCACGAAAGACTTTCATGCATAAGCCAATCTTCAGCTATCATGGGCATGACCTAATCCCCCATCTTCTCCTCCCCAGAAGCCTCTACCCATCACATAAACTAGAAAAGCATGGAGAAAGATGCCCGCTGGGAGGCTCACAGGGAATACTGTGTCTTTTCTGTTTTCTAACTCCTGATCTTCTACTGAGATCTCTCAGCTACTCTCTCTCAGCATTCACAGAATGACTGCATCCCTCCAAGGCCCTGTCCTATTTATTCCAGGTAGGGTGATGATTATAAAATAACAAAGAAAAGAAAACCAAGAATTGTGTAGTAAGCATTGTTTTCTTCTAAACCTTGTTAAAGTTAAAACTCCACCTGAGATGTACATATGAGCATATTTAACAAAGTCCTATGGGACAACTGGTGTGTAGGGGAACAAATCAGTGCATCTTATATTTCTGCACTTAAGGAAGATAACTATGGCTTATTAGTGGGACTTCTGTACTCTCTATAGGGAGTTTGGCACATCAGGACCTCTGTTCCAAGTACCTATAGTAAAGTCCAAGTCTATCGACCTTTTTAAAGTACTAGTCACATGATCACTTATAAAAGGAAAACAATTGGTGTCTTTTATATAGCAGTATAGGGGCTGTAATACTTTCAGAAAATTAATTCGTTGGTAATAGTTATAAGTCTCTTTACAGCCTGTGTTCCAGGCACTGGTCTAGGTGCTATGGATAAGATGATGGGCAATTAACTCAGAAGTTCTTAGAGAAAAACAAATACAGCATAGCAGGGTTTCTCAATTGTGGCCCTGGTGGCATTGGGGCCAGATGATTCTTTGTTGTGGGAATATGCATTGTAGGATGTTTAGCAGTATCCCTGACCTCTACCCTCTACATTCCAGCAGCATTCCAAGCCCCTGGCATACAACTGTCTCCAGATATTTCCAAATGATGTCCTCTATGGAAGAAAACTACCCCTCATTGCTAACCACTCTTCTAGTCGGGAAGAGCATGATCTTCGGGATCAGATCTGTTTCAAGTACTAGCTCCAACTGTTAACATTAACACTCAAAACACATTTCTTTACCTTTCTTGGTTTTCTTATATTTCAAATGGGTTAATAGGAACATGGCATAAGATAATGAATATAGGATGCTTATGTCAGGGATTGACATAAAGAAGTGATCTAGAAATGTTATCTAAAGAGTATGATGTTTGATTTGCTCTGGGACTATGAAAAGGCTTCTATCAATATAAAATCTAGAAAGTTATTTATCATGCCAGCTTGTATAATTCCAACAGGGTTTTCTGTGCCATTATAAGCATATCTGTGTTCTTTCGTCTCTGTTCATGTAAAACATTGTTATAAAATATTAAATAGGACATTAGTGGTATTGTGGTGTAGAGGTAGAAAACTACCTCTTAAGAATTCTTGTTCTTAATTAACAATTCAATATTTTCTTAGTACTTTCCTTTTAAACAGCTCTTTGACCCACTAGATATTGTGGTGACTCCCAAGAGAATAAGGTTTCCTGCAGGAATCATTGTCCTCTCTTTCTGGAGATTGGGTCCCAACTCTCCATAGTTTATTCAATGTGATTGGAGCTGGGAAATAGCACAGAGTATCAGAAGGAACATTCTCATGAGAACAAATGCGTGCACCCAGTAGAAACTTGATTGTAACTCCAATGGCTTTGAAGATGTGAATAGCACCAAGTACTTTTGGTATGTGTTCTTCTCTGCTTCAAATTTGAGATTCTAACTTTGATCTCAAAGGAACTGGCATGTGAACAGCAGTCTGGATTGGGAGTGCCGACAATAAAGTTTGCATGGAAGAAAGAAGAGGACCAGGAATTGCAGAATCAGAATGGTGAAATACAATGATCATGGGGGAAGTCATTGAGCCCGATCATCTGACTAATAGAATTGACAAGAATATGTTGACAAGTGACATTCCGAATTGATCGAGGAAATGTTAAGCTTAAATTGGAGGGATGAGAGGAAAAAATATGAAGCAAAATATAGTCTAAAAAACTATGTGTGGTAGAGGATCATGAAAAGACATTAAAAAGAATAATAGAAATTTTATGGTAATAAGGAAGAAAAATACAGAAATGATGGTCAGAAATAGCCTCCAGTTATTTGAGTCCAAATATACCCTTTGTAGCCAATAAACAAAGGGAACTTGAAAGTTTAATGCAGGTATTACATTGTGAGATCCCAAAAGTTGAATGATAAGGTGTGGAATCCTTGAGTCAGGAAGTTAAAATGTGGTGAACAATGTATCCATCTAGATAAACAGAAATTGAAGTGCCATCCTTATGGAAATATACTACAGACCACCCAGAAAGATCTTTTGGCTCATGCTTTTATACCCCTGATTTTGAACTTCATATATGCAAAGTATACTCATCATAGGGTTGTCACCTCTCTTCACTCTTGCTATGTATCTCCTCCTGTTAAAGATACACTTCTGAAAGCAGGCTGGGTGCAGTGGCTCACGCCTGTAATCCTAGCACTTTGGGAGATGGAGGCAGGAGGATTGCCTAAGGCCAGGAGTTCTTGACCAGCCAGGGCAACATAGAGAGATCCCCATCTCTACAAAAAAAGAAATATATATATTTTAAAATAAAAACAAATATAAATACATTTCTGGATACGTTCTTGACCTATCTTGATCAACATTTCATCTACTAGAAGGTTAAGAAAGTCAAAAGAGAAACTGCTTCTTTTGGATGTAATGCTAATAAATCCAGAGGACGGGGTGGTGAAATCAATTGATGGGGCAAATTTCAGTAGGAATTTTTATTTTATTTTATTTTCATCAGACTTACTTATGCACATAGATTTTGTTTAGATTCATGTAGTCCTATCAACCTTATTACAAAAACATATACAATCTCTCCCCAAAAGTCCCCTACCGAGTTCCTACTTTCCAAAGATAAACTCTCTCAATCCTTTCAGCTTTCTTAGAACTTTACCTCCACATCTCTCAAGATCGTGTGGTCTATTGTTATTTCTTGCTTTTTACTTCTAAGCACTATCTATTGGCTTCCCACTATCAAAAAAACAAAGGCCTAGCTCTCTCTTAAATTCCCCTTTTTAAAAAAGCACATAAAATTCTTATTCTCTCAATAGCACAATATTGTAATTTTCATGAGGTCAATATTTAGCCCAGCTGAGCCATGTCATGTATTATGTCTATTCCTCCTTTCCTGCACAACTCTGTTTCTGGTGGTTCTTTGCTTTTTTTCAATTGTCTATGTAGTCATCATTGACATATCCATAAAATTTTCCCGAGTTGTGTGTATCATCTCTTTTTTTTTTTTTTCTTTTGGTTCGGAGTCTCACTCTGTCACCCAGGCTGGAGTGCAGTGGCATGCTCACAGCAACCGCAGCCTCCACCTACTGGGCTCAGGTGACCCTTCTGCTTCAGCTTTCCAAGTAGCTGGAATGACAAGCATGTGCCACCACACTCAGCTAGTTTCTTTTTTGTTTTCGTTTTTGTTTTTTTTTGTAGAGATGAGGTCTCACCAAGTTGCCCAGGCTGGTCTTGAACCCGTGAGCTCAGGCAGTCCTCTCACCTTGGCTTCCCAAAGTGCTGGGGTTACAGGCATGAGCTACCACACTTAGTGCATCATCTCTTGATATAGTCAAATATATTGGGTGTTCTATCGATTTCATCTTCTTGTGAAAGTTCTGGAGCCTTCTGACCCACTCCAGGTTAGTTGATCTCTAAGCCTGGAGCCCAGCTGTCCCTTTGGGATGTCCCTCCCCACCCATCATCCTGGAGATTCCTTTCTCCTCTTTGGTATGTTGGAGTCTCTGTTTCCCACATCCTATTTCCCCTGGTAGTAGATACTATCATTAGTTCCATTTCGCAGATGAGCTAAACCAAGGCGTGGAGAACTTCTGTGAAATTTCCCAAAGTCATATAGTTTGGACACAAATAGCACAGCTAGGCCTCACATTTAGAATCCATCTAACACCAAACCTAGGTTCTTAATTACTCTCTGAGCAGTCATTGCGGAACCATTAGCCATCCTGGCCAAGAGGACAGTGGGGTGGCAGAAGCTGGGAGATCCTCCAGGTGGGCAAGGGCCTTGAATAGGCTGTGCTTCCCACGCCGAGGCCAGGCCGTTGCAGCATTCCTCTCCCAAAGTGCTTTTATAGGCCCTGACTCACTGTCCTCATAGCAACTTCTTATTTCTGGGATTAGCTGGTTTTAAAAAAAAAATAGCTTCTGGGCATGTGACACTATTCTCGGGCCTTTAATGTCAGAAATAATGATCGCATTAAATTGGAGCTCATTACCACGGAATGAGACCTCATTGAGCCCTCTTTTTGGGGGGATTGCTTAATGATTTTTTTTTTAAACCTCCTCCTCAGTAACTCTGACATGGTACACCAGGGGGGAGAAGCGGGTGTTTGGGAGTAGCAACATTTTAAATAATAAGAAAGATCTCCTTTCATCAATGTAAGGAAAAGGGTCCATCCTCCATTGTTCTCACCAAACACTGGCTGCTCCTTTGTTACGGTCTCATGGAAATTTCCTGAGCCCCTTAAGCCACTAATACCAGTTGTATCCCCAGCAGCCACAACACATACTTAAGGCATTATTTTCAGTGCAGCTTTTCCCATAATGAATCTGACAATCCTGTTTTATGATTTGTTGAGTGGTTAATTCAAAATATACTGTTCTCTAGAACCAGCTTGCTGGTGGAGTCCCTGCTCGGCCTCCAGCCACCAGCACAAAGGCTTGGCATAACCAGTCTCAGAAGGCATCACGGGACCTGATCAGATGATGGCGCTACCCTGTGCCTAGTGCTCCAGAAAGAGGGTGGCTGCCTTATGCTGTCTGCCCTCTGGAAGCTTCCAGCACTTCTCTGGTGAACTCAGAACTATGGTAACCGGGGATGAATGCTTCCCTTGAGGAGGCACCCTATGTCCTCATTGTACTCATAACCTTCTAAGTGTGAGAGGGACAGCTGGGCTCCAGACTTAGAGATCAACTAATCTGGAGTGGGTCAGAAGTCTCCAGAATTTTCACAAGAAGATAAAATCGATAGAACGCCCAAGAGAAGCTACAGAGGAGACAGGGACTTGATGCCACACCATCCAAGGAACAGATGAAGGAACTGGGCATGTTTTTAATCCGCAGAAGTAAAACACAAAGATGTGGCATGGCACAATTGTCTCCTATTAGTTGATGCATTATTTTATGAAAAGGATTGTCCTTTTCCTGACTGGTCCAAAGAGCAGAATGGGAACTAAAGGGTGGAAATGATAGGATCAGATTTTTACGCCAGATAAAAAAGAGTTTTCCAACACAGCAGTTGGGAAACATCACAGGTTTCCCTGTGATCAACTGTGAGTTTCCTTTATTGGAAGTATTAGGAGAGGTGAGATGTCCACAGATATTCCAGAGGAGAGTCACATCTTAGGCCACAGGTAGGTCTAATCTAAACTGCACCTTCTAATTATAAGCTTCTATAATTCTAAGAGGTGGAGGTCTATGAATCGCTGCTAAAATAAGGGAAAGACTTTTGACAGCTAAAGAAAAAAATGATTTTTTTTTTTAGCTGCTTGGGAATATTTTTCTTAACAGGCCAGCAAGTAAATATTTTAGACTTTGTGAACCATATGATCCCTGTAGTGACTACTCAACCCTGTTCTAGTCCAAAAGCAGCCATGGACAATACACAAATGAATATGTATGTCTGTGTTCCAATAAAACTTTATTTACAAAATAGGCAATAGAGTAGATTAGACCCATCAGCCTTAACTTGCCAATGCTTGCTTTAAAGGACACTGGGAAGGATGAAAGGGACTAGGAGGAAAAAAGCCTGTACAAATGGCCCACGTGTGCCTGTGAGTGTCATACTCATGTACGACACAAATATACCTGCCTTTGAGCGTGGGGATGTGTATTTGTGAGTGTGGCTCGGAGAGTGGTGAGGAGACAAAGAAAGGGAACACATGTATGCACACAGAGAAATAAAATCTCTGAGATGTGGTGGTCACAGTCTGCACAGACCGGTTTTCCCTCATAGTGATATAAAGGCACCAGCCCCAGAGGTACCCCAAGGGGAGTTGCACACAGTGTCTGAAATTCTGACTGCTTCACTCTCTTTGCTTTGGGTGTCTGCGTTGTGAAGGAAACAGCCTAACTGAATGTAACTATCCTGAAGGAGGAAAAACACAGTTACCCAGATTGGCGTATCAGATTGACTGGTTGTCATAGAGGCCCTCGAATAGGGAAGTTGGGTCAGAGCTGTGTCTGGTGCAACCAGGAACAGCAAGTAAGTTCTTTTTTTTTTTTTTTTGAGTTGGAGTCTCACTCTGTCGCTCAGACTGGAGTGCAGTGGCACATTCACGGCCACCCCAGCATCGACCTGCTGGGCTCTGGCGATCCTTCCACTTCAGCCTTCCAAGTAGCTGGAACTACAGGCGTGCACTACCACGCCCAGCTAATTTTTGATTTATTGTGGAGACAAGATCTCACTAAGTTGCCCGGGCTGGTCTCAAATGCACGGATTCAGGCAGTCCACTTCTCTTGGCCTCCCAAAGTGCTGGGATTACAGGCTGAGCCACCGAGCCTGTCCAGCAAGTAAGTTCTTAACTACCAGAAGGAAGGGAGCTAGGGAGCCAACAGATAGGGAGGAGGCAGGGGAAGACAGAGACCTGTTTACCTGCCTGATAGGTTCACTTAGGGATTACCCTGTATCATGTCTACGGTCCCCTAGCCAATTACCTGTGGTAGTCATGGGATCATTTCAAATAGGATCTTTTAAAAGCAGCTATTGAGCATTCACAGAGACTAGAACATGTTTGGTTCCCTGAGCTGCCATGGTTATATAGTTCAAGGTGGCTTAAATACTGCAATTTCTAAGTTTCTTGGGGTCAACATTTTTTCCTGGAGCTGTGTTTTCCCTGATAATTACTCTTTCCTGTTCTTTGGCCAATTTCCTTGTTGTTAAAAGTCTCCTATTCCAGAAAATACCCCACACTGGCTGGACACACACACACACACACACACACACACACACACACACACACACACAGACATTTCCTCAAGCATTCGAGAAGTCCATCTATCACCACTTGCTGTTGCTTCCTGTTTCCATGGCGGCCATTTTGTCACATTCAAGGAGAGGCCGAGAACAGTCTCTCCCATTTCTGTTCAAGAGCACTGTGTAGCACTGATTTTTTCCAATCATCTCTAAATAGAGGTTTCTCTCCTCCTCCTCCTCCCAGCTCAGCATCGGAGTGTGCAATGAGCGTGCCCTGCGTTTGAAATCTGACATCTCCCTCTCTCACTCATTCACTCTGTCTTCAGCGTGGCAGAGCACTCAAAAATTGGTCTCCCTTTAACTAGGCAAGGTATTCTTCTGCTGGGAGATGACCTTTACACAGAAGATAGGGCTGTCATAAGTGATCTCTGATATAAGGAAGTTTCCTATGTGTTCCAACAAGGAACTGTATCACACCGAAGAGCAGTGGGTGTTTGCAGGGTGTTTCTGTGCTACTTGTATGTAAAGATATGTCAATATATATGGTCCTAAATACATTATTACCAGTTCTTGAAAGTACTGCCAGCCATCTTGAAACACATCTGTTCAATTTTTTGTTTTAATTGAAACTAATTTTGTCAGTTTTCAAGGCTCTTGGCAAAAAGGAAGGGGAAAAAAATTATTGAAAGAGGAAAGTTTTCCATGGGTTTTGTAGAAATTAATATAGATTCTCAAAGTTATGAAAATAACCTTTAAAAAAAAAACTCTTTGCAGACTTGGGAGACAAAACAATGAATGGCTTTTTCATCTCCAAAGCAATATGTGATCCTGAAGTCTTCAACATTGCCCCTAATTTTTTATAGGAACCTGAATGTCTGATTTGTCCTCAAACAGAACATTATTATTATTTTTTTACAATGTTTAGTCTATATTACCATGAAGCTGTGGGATTCATGATTCATAAAACAGAATGAAATGTGAAATTTCCAAAATGGGAAATGATAAAGATTTGCTTGCATGGCACAAACCCATTGGGTACCACACTTAGTATTAATGAGTCTTAACTTTAGAACCTTGTCATTTGCTCAAATAATGTGCATACCATGTGTTATTAGTATACCAAGGAGGTGGGCGCACACAGTCTTCTATAATATACTGTACATTGGAACATGGTACCAGGTACCATGGTACCAGGGACACGTTGACCATCTGCAGATTCCTCTACTTGGTCAGTTAAGCAAGAGTCCTGGATGACTGCTCTTGGAATGAAACAATTACTCTTTGCTATTGGGCCCTTTCTCAAAGCTACTGGCAAAATGCCTACTGAGGCTGTTCCTGGGTTGTGTGAGGGAGGTCTCTTACAGACTTACTCACTGGATTATGCTACTTTTAATGAAGGAAAGCCTATGTGATAGGTGGCTTATGGCTATCCTACTCTAAACCTATTCTAGGTAGTTCATCAGAATTCAATGATGATAATAATCTCCAAGAACTAGATTTTAAAGCCTGAACATTACCCAATGTCCTCTCTAATCTGTAGAAGCCCTCTTTTGACTTCCACACATATGGCTTGTGTTTCTGATTCTCAAGGTCATCACCTAAGTGCTGTGCAGGCCTCCTTAGCACCTGCATTAAGTGACTGCCCACCAGCCATATACCTAAGAACAGGTCTGTTGCAATGACTGAAATTCAGACATTAGAGTTTCTAATATTAGGTTAAGGAAGGAATTATTTCCTATGAAAATGCAAATACCTCTGAGAGGCTAAAACAACATTAATATTATGACTGTAATATTATTTTTATGATTTAGTAATAGTCTTACAACTAACCACTATATGCATCATCTCATCTCTCTATGATGGCTCAGCAAGGCAAATATTTTTAAAATAAGCAAATTGAGATTCAAGGTGTTTAAATTTCTTATCCATGCTCACCTAGTAAGGAGTGGGCCTGGGATTCAAATCCAGATCTGATTTAAAAACTGTGAACCAGTAGACTGTCTAATAAGACCCTTTCCTATCTGTTTACTAGCTGAAAGCTGTTTAGGTATGGGAATAAAAAGAGAAAGAAAAGACATTGGTTAATTTAGAGTCGAGAAGATGCTAAGAGAACATGGAATGGTACCAAAGAAAATGTTACCTTGTATGGTTTTGCCTGAGATGAACTACCCTTTGGTGGATTCTTTAGTAGTTCCTGCTCAGTTGACTTGGGGCAAGATTCCTAAGCCCTTTTTCCAGGAATTTTCTTCTCTATGCTTAAGAAATGTTCTGATATGAGCTGACTTCAGTTGGAGAGAGCATCTGTAGTGAAACAACATAGCAGTTAACACCAAAGAAGGAATTGGAACATTCCTCCTTAGTTTGTTGACAATCAAAAAACCTAGACAGACATTGCATTGGACCCTGGTTGCCTTTTGACTCCCAGCAGTCAATGGTGGCTCCAATCTCTCCAATTTGGAGAGATAAGTAATAGCAACCTTGATGATGGTCAGGGCAGCAGGTGTCCCAGCTCCAAGATAGGTAGCTGTTAATTATTGCTTCTTCTGCAATACCAAATGTACCAAATGTATTCATACATGCAGGAATCTCATGCAGGAGTCTCATGTATGGACCTAGCTTCTTAGCCACAGATGGAAAGTTCTAGTACCTTTTCCCATAAGGTTAGTTGTTTGTTGTTTTTTTTTAGTTTCAAAGTACAGAAATCCCAACCACAAATGACATAAGCATAAAAAAAGATATAGGGGCTCACATAACTGAAAATTCCTTGGGAAGGCCACGTGGGTACCATTGGGTTAGGAGCTTAACAAGCTCACCAGGTTTCTTTTCTCCCCCTGTAACTTGGAGCTGTCTCTTCCATACTGGTTCCTCTCCCATGAGGGGTCTGCCATCAGGGTCCTGAGATGGTCCAAACCCTATGTTGTTTCACTACAGATGCTCTAGGAAAGAAGGGAACATCTTTTTCACTGAAGTCCCTGTGAAAGTCTCATAGGAACCTACTGAGTCACATGCTCATCCCTGAACCAATCATAGTGATCCAGGTAATACAATATGCTAATCGGGCTAGGCCTGGATCAGGTGCTCTATTCCTGAGATCAGCCCTGCCTAAATCACTTGAAGAGAACTAGAAGGAGAGAAATATCTCAAAATTGCTGCCATCTGGAGGGGTGAATGACTGCTGGGAGTCAAAAGGTAACCAGTGTCCAATGCAGTGTCTGTCTAGGTTTTTGGTTGTCAACAAACTAAGAAGGAATGTTCCAATTCCTTCTTTGGTGTTAACTGCTAGGCCTGTATCGCTGAGGTTGATGAGGCAAGGAAAAAGGATGACCAAGGCTTACTTTGGTTGTGGCTGACAAGTTATGTAATGCTGCAGGGCCAAATCCGTGCCTTGTATATGGTTGGTGCTTGATATTTAGTGGTTCATCATATTTTGGTTTTGTTTTAGAAAAGAGAGTGGCTGAAACCCTGCTTCTCAAAGAGAGCTCGCACACTAGCCACATCAATGTCATCTGGAAACTTCTTAGAAACACGAAACCCTTGACCCCACCTCAGACCTGCAAAATCCAGGTAGTTGCTTAGAACAGAGGTCAGCAAATCTTTCTGCAAGTGGTCAAATAATAAAATGTCAGGCTTTGCAACCCATCTGATCTCTATTGTGACTACTCAAGTCGGCCTGCTTTTGCAACTCAAAAACAGCCATATGCAAACAAATGAATGTGGCTGTGTTTCAATAAATCTTTATTTATAAAAACAGACTACAGGCCAGATTTGGTCCTTGGGCTGCATTTTGCCAATCCCTGGCTTGGAGAATCTGACATTATGAAAGGGATTGAATTCACATGGTTGTCACCTCTGTTTTGGATTTACGTATCCAAATGGATTGTGAGAACCTGACTTTAAAATAATCTGCTCATTCATTCACTTATTTCTTCAAAGTGTGTATGTGGTCTGTCCACTGTTTGGGAGGCCTTTAGGCAATGCAGAAATGATCGCAGAATCCCACATTTTCTGAGCATCTACACATGGCAGATACTCCCCAGAAGGCACACATTTTTCCGAGTCTGCAGAAATGTGCCCTTATGCACAGCACAAGGCACTGCTGTTTTGTTCCCCGCGCTTTGGGAGGCCGAGGTGAGTGAATTGCCTGAGCCCGTGGGTTTGAGACCCGCCAGGGCAACTTGACGAGACCTCATCTCTACAATAAATCAAAAAAATCAGCCGGTCGTGGTAGCCCGCGCCTGTAATTCCGGCTACTCGGAAGGCTGAGGCGGAAGTATCGCCGGAGCCCAGCAGGTCGAGGCTGCGGTGGCTGGGAGCGGCCACTGCACTCCAGTCTGGGCGACAGAGTGAGACTCCAACTCAAAAAAAAAAAAAA
>CAUYQG010274979.1:0-14444 GCA_963574415.1 Tarsius wallacei | reverse complement strand
GCACAGGCCCGCCGCCACAGTGCTGGCCTCCTTGGGACCAGGGCACCACTACAATCTCTGGTGACACCCAACAGCTCCAGGGTTCTGTGCAGAAGCAGGCGCCCCCACCTCCCCAGCCAAGGGGCAAACAGCTGAGGGAGTGGTAGTGGGGGCAGGAGTGTTTTGGGTATGTTTTGGTTTCTGGAAAAGAACCCTTTAAAGTCCCGGGAGACGGGCTCTGAAACCTTCTCTATAACGTAGTCTACTATACACACACACACACACACACACACACACACACACACACACGTGTGTGTGTGTGTATGTGTACAAGAAAATGGCTGATTCCCCTTGTTTTGGGGGAAATTTTGAACACCTGACCTCAGGCTAAGTCTGTCTGTTTCAGGGAAATGGCACCTGAGATAACCCAGGTCTCTCTGAGCCCCTAGTAGTCTTCCTGCTTGGTCTCCAGGGTGATTTAACTGCTCAGGTGCTTGGATCTTTAATGAATTACCTGACAGCTCATTTGGTTTGAATGACCGGCATGACCAAAGGAGTCGCTCACTGTGGCCTGCTGTGGCCTCAGTGTCTTAGAGAGAAACAATTGATTGGGTAATCATCCATAATTAATCCTCTTCACCTTCTGGGAATAACTAATTTCTGCTTTTAAACCTTGCTGCATGTGTCTCCCTCAGATGCTTCAGGCTATGAGGTGAGCAGCCTTAGGAACTGAAAAATGTTCTGAGAGGATCTTGTGGGGAAAGATGTGTCTGAGGGAACTCAGGATCCATCAGAAATACTTCTTTTTTTTTTTGAGTTGGAGTCTTGCTCTGTCACCCAGACTGGAGTGCAGTGGCCGGTCCTGGCCACTGCAGCCTCCACCTCAGCCTTCCAAGTAGCTGGAACTACAGGCGCACGCTACCACACTCGGCTAATTTTTGATTTATTGTAGAGATGAGATCTCGCCAAGTTGCCCAGGTGGGTCTCGAACCCACAGGCTCAGGCAATCCACTCACCTCAGCCTCCCAAAGGCACGGGATTACAGGCTGAGCCACCGAGCCCGGCTAGAAATACTTCTTAGAGAAAGATTTTTGTTTCTGTTGGTGGGAGAAGCCCTAAAGAAAAATCTTTCAGAAGAAGGAATTGGATCATTTAATGAATTTAACTTAATTTGGAGCAGTACTTAACCTTTGAGGAATTGGCACATAAAAAAATGGGTAAACCTGTTGATGCCTGCTTGTAAAGTGTTAAATATGTCTATTTTAAGTTACCTGCGTGGTGCAAAGCAGTCATCTTCCATGCTGGAATGTTCTCAAGGTGACATCTAGAGGATGCTGTGGTGATGTCTCAGGAAGTTATTGATATGCTTGTGTTCTAGAAGGAGGTTCTGCCAGGCAGCTGGGTTAAGTTCGGTCTCCTCCGTGGTTCATGGTTCTGTAGGAGACAGAACCCAAATGTTGTGGGTTCACAGTGAGATTCTTTCTTCTTGTGTCATTCTCACAGATACAAATAATCACACAAATTCTAGCACCAAAATGAATTGGTTGAAATTTCCCTGACTTGTTTTGTATACTTAAGAACACATGCCTCTTAGGACAAAGCACAGTTAATCTACAAATTGCACTAGTCTCCATCCATGTCCACAAAGCTTTTAATGAATGCTAAGTGGTTTGGTTTGAGTCTTGTTTTCTTGGCCAATTTCTGCTTGTTTTCATTTAGGGTGTTAAGTTGTGAAAAGTTCAGATTTGTATTTGGTTATATTTGGTAAATGAGAATCAGCAAAAGACATGGATGGGTCATGGGCTGGGTTATCAAATCTTCAGAACTCTCCAGTGCAGCGAGCACAGGATGTCGGAACCTAGGGGGCACAACTAGGGACCATGACCAGAGGATGGAACTGTACGTATCCTATGGAGGAGAAGGTTGATGAAGCACTCGTTCCATGTCTTGGGATGACCATTTGTAACAGTTCCTGTCATTGCCGAGACTGAAACAAGGGAAACGGGCTAAACCTCAGTGGGAGGGAAATAGTTCAGATCCCAGGAAAGACAGCCAGGGTGTCCTGTCGTAGGTGAACCTGGAAAGTTGGTGAGCCTTTCTCCAGTGATCTTCACCCCAGAAAGCCCCACAGTTGAGTGGTCAGGGGACCACATTGTTTCTAGACTGTCACTGGGATCACTGGTTTCATGTTTTTGCACGCCATCTCCCAGATGCCCTGAGCCAATCTGAGACTTGCTCGAGAGTATGTCGACCATTTCACTTGGCAAGCAGGTGACTGAGTCTCGGCCTTTGTCCTGGCTACTCCCCAGCTCCTGGTCTGAGCACCTGGGGTAGCAACCTAGGGAGCCCTGCTGAGCAGGCTGGTCCCAGGGCTTTGGAAGAGGATCCTGATGTGGGGAGGAGGGGAACGCCTCAGCCCTGGGGCATGTGATGGGAGGAGGAAGGACGCTGAGCAGGTGAAGAAAGACCGGGTAAATGAAAGCCTTGCCAGGGTGCAGGCCAATGGCTCCAGAAGGAAGGTCAATCCGATGTTGACAGCACAGGAGCCTCTCTGAAAGACAAGGCAAGTGTGGGCATCTTGGGTGAGGTCAGGAGGGTAAGAATTCACACCAGGTAGAAGCTGGATGATGCAGCAGTGTGCCAGCCATGGCTGTAGCCTCTGGAACAGGGCGTCTTCTGGATCCATCTGGCCCCCAGACCCCACTCTGCCCTAAGTACCTCCTACCCATGTCTTGAGCTCCCAGAACCTCCCCAGGGCTGGGGGAGTATATTTCTGTGTACACCGAGGCAGGACTGGGAGTGTCACCTGTGTTGGCAGGTTCTGACCCTGCTGGTGGCCTCCCGGCTTCTGTGTTCAGCTCGGCTTACCCCAGGGGTCCTTTGGCATTCGGTCATGGTGGTCCCTCAACCTGGCTTGACACCATGGTTTCCCTGAGCTCTTTCCAGCGGGCTCCTGACACCGTGTGTTCATAGGTGGGGGCTTTGTGTGTGTCAACTTATTTTGTCTTCACAGCTGCCCTGGGGAGATGGTACCATGATTATTCCCATTCTATAGATGTGGAAACTAAGAGACTGGGTGACTTACCCACAGGCACACAGGTGACAAACAGCAGAGTCAGAACTGAAGCCCAGCAAGCAACCTGGCTGCCAGCTCTGTGTTCTTCTGCCGCCTGGTACATTGTGAAAATTGCTTATAAGCAGAGGCTGAGAAAAGTCTAAGCTTTGCATGAAAAGATTTTATTTTGGCTTAAAAACATTGTTGGAGCCAGGTGCAGTGGCTCATGCCTATAATCCCAGCACTGTGGGAGGCAGAGGTGAGAGGATTGCTTGAGCCCAGGAGTTAAAGACCAGCCTGGGCAACTTGGCGAGACCTTGTCTCCACAATAAATCAAAAACTTAGCCGGGCATGGTGGCACATGCCTGTAGTTCCAGCTACTTGAAAGGCAGAGGCAGAAGTATGGACTGAGCCCAGCAGGTCGAGGCTGCCGTGAGCCATGAGCATGCCACTGTGCTCCAGCCTGGGCAACAGAGTGAGACTCTGACTCAAAAAGAACAAAAACAAAAAACATTGTTAGAGATGTGCTGTGATGTCAGTGCCCCTTCCTTATCTTTGCCTGGAGTAAGCAGGGTCCCTAGATGCTCTCAGACCCCATGTACCCCCCCCTGCTTGGGGACAGTTCTTCCGAGACAGGCATAGTGTCATGGGGACTGCATGCTCCTTACTTATTCTGGACTGTGAACATCACTCAGGCCAAACTGCCTCTGGTAAACAAGAAATCAAGGATCTGCCTTGAGAAGACAGGCAGAAAGCAGCATCGCGTCTTCTGAACACGCTATACTGGAGGTGAAGAGTGTCTGCCCTCCGTGTACATGTACCAGAGTAGACTCTGTGGATGGCCATAAGCATCCTTAAATGACCAACAAGGACCTAGAGTTGGAAGAATAACTCCGCAAGGTCACTCACCGTGGAAGAGGTACAGACCTGGGGGCCCAGCCCAGGGCCACCTGCCTCCAGGGCCCATGTCCAGGCCTTGTCCTTGGTTGCCCAGTCATCCTTTCAGCTCTGAAATTCCAGTCTGTTTCTGACGAGTCCTTAAGTCTTGTGTAGTAGCCCTGGGTCTAGCTCAGGGCTCCCATGAGCCTCCTCTGGGGGCACCTCCTTTGGGGGTGGGGCTGGGTTGAAGCTTGGCCCCCACCTTTAGCTCCAGGCATGCGGGCTACACATGGGCCTGGATTCAGAGGAAATGGCAAGATGTCCATCTCCAGACTGTGAAATTTGAAGACAAAACACTGCAATACTGCTGTGCCCTGTAAACCTTTTCCCACATCAGCAGCCTCCTGGTAGCATGGAGTGGCCAGGGCAGCACTGCCATGTGTGCTTACAGAGCCCAACTAAAAGGAGAAGCCTAGAGAGCTCACCATATGTATAAACCTCAGAGCCAGCTGGGAAGTGGACTGCTGTTTTGACAAGTTAGAAACGACATACATCCGTTCTCTGTTTCAATGGTTAAAATGAATTTCCAGGACCCAACAGAAGCATCTTATATTCGAAACCTGATTTTTCTGCCATGTTCCTCAGGTGTCCCACACACTTGCCCTCAGATGTGACCATGACTGCCCCTGGGTTGGCTGCTGCCGGCACCGGGGCCGAGTCACCCTGCTCTTCATAGGCTGAGGTGAAGCAGGGTCCTTGGAATGCCTGCCTGACTTTTCATTGTCTCACAGGTCAGGCCCTCCCAAGGAGCATTGGCCCAGGATATAGGGTGTTAAGACCACCTGTGTGGCGGCCTGGGAGAATAACCCAAGCCCCCTCTGTGCTCCAACTTAACCAGGGCTCTCACTGCAAATGGGTCTTAGCCTCCACTTCCCTGAGTGCTCCCCTCTGGCCTGGCACCCAGGAGTGGGTCTGTGTAAGGTTAATCTCACCGAGTTGAGGTCATCCACTGGATGAAAGGAACCCTGGCCTTGCTAGCTTGCTGATCGGTGACTTCAACCTCCCAGCTCCTCTCCCCACCTTGGCGCTTCGTCCTTGCCAGCATCTCTCACCTTCTTGGGAACTTTCTTTGGAACCTCATTTTCTGCTCTCAAAGCCACCCTGTGCATTGGCAGGATGCTCTTTGTGCACCTGAGCGTGGCCTGGCCAAGAAGGTGGACAGTGTACGAGGTGAGAACTCAGGTGCCGGAGCCAGGCCACCAGTGGGACCAATGCCTGTGCACAGCATAGCTGCCACAGCAGCCTTAAAGTTGGCTCAGTTTCCTCTTTGGTAGCTGGGGATAAAAATGACGTCCACTGAGTGTGGTGCTTGTGTGGACCAAGTGTGTTCATCTGCATGAAACACACAGAGTAGTGCCCAACATGTCGCAAGTGCCCCCAGGCCCTGGCTGCTGTCGTTATCACCACTATTATGATGTATCATAAGGCCTTCTGTGATCCAGCCACAGCCTCCCATGCCCTGGCTTTGTGCCTCAGCCTTGCAACCTCAGTGCCTTTGCACACACCGTTTGCTTTACCTGGACCCCTGTGTCCTTGTTCTCCTCAGGATCTTCTTTCCAGTGAACTTCTGCTGACCCCCAAAAGCCCCAAGGCAAACAGCCCTTCTTCCTTGATGCTTCCCTCCCTTCTGAGGCAGAGCGACTGGTTCTGAGTCCTTTGATGCTCCTGGGCTCTGGTGTGTGGCAGCTCCATTATGAGGTGGCTTGTCTCCTGCTTGGCACACAGAGACAACCCGGGCTCCCTTTCCTTCCAAACTTGGGATCTCTTGGGGTGGGGGGGGGTTGGGAACAGGATCTCTGTTTAGCCCAATTCCTCCCAGGACCAGGCATACATAGAAGGCATGTACTGAGTGCTTGCTGGACAAATAATTAGGGTTGCCTTCCTTTTACTCTTAGCAGGGTTTTCTCTTTGTTTGTTTTTGCTGTTCACAATGCATTACTAAATTTGCAGTGAGAAAGATAAATATCGATAGCTTGAAAGGCTGGCTGGAGAATTGTATCTACACTGTAGTCATTTGACTCTGTGGGCTGTTTTTTATTAGTCATTTTAAAAGACTGTCATGGGGTAGTTATGGAGACAAGAGATCATCATTTAAATCACAGTGCTTTCAACCCATCCACCGTTTTGGTCTACAATTTAATGATGAGAAAAATACATCTAGCAAGTAAATATTTAACTAAACATTTTGGTACTTGACCTGAATGTAGAGTGTGAAATGGGACTTTCAGATGTGAAGACGCGAGCAGGTGGATGCCACATGCTGCTAGTAGCATCCCATGCTGCCCTTTGTCAGGTATCCCCAGCCTTCTCATGCTGTGGGTGTCTAAGTAGATGAGTGAGTGGATGTCTGAGTGCAGCTTTGGGGAGATGCCAGTTTGCAGTGGGTGCACCTCCTCTGCCCAAATGGCTCATTCCTTTTCCCTCAGGGGCTGCCTTGGCTCACTTATACTGTAAAGAACACAGCCCCACTTACACCAGGGAGGGCATGGGGGCTCTTGGTAGCCATTCACGTAAGAAGGACCACAGAGATCTCTTAGGGATCTGAGGACGGAAGCCCCACCGGAGCCCAGTCTCAGTGGGACCGGAGGTCAGGGTGGCTCTCCCCCTCCACATTTTTTTTCGCCAGCCAACCCACTTCCTTGATTATCCTTGGTTTCTGCATCCTTGTTCTTATGACATGAGTCATTCTCTCAGTTGTGCCTCTGTCTTACTGGCTCCACTGTCTCAAAGATCTCTCAGCTACCACCTGGAGAAGGGTCTTGATTGGCTAGCTCTGCTTTTGGTCCTGGAAGAAGGGTCTTGATTGGCTGGCTCTGCTTTTGGTCCAGGAGAAGCATCCTGATTGACTAGCACTGCTTTTTGGACTAAAGAAGGGTCCTGATTGGCTGGCTCTGCTCTTGTTCCTGGAGAAAGATCCTGACTGGCTGGCTCCGCTTTTGGTACCAGACCCTAGGGCCCAGGTTGTGACCCATGAGCTGCATAGCTTTTTGGTTTCTTCCCACTGCCCAGCCAGCTGTGGTCCTCAGGATGAGGCAGACTCAGGAAACATGGCTACCCAGAGAAGGGGTGCAGAGTCAAATGCTTACAAGGTTGTAGGTGGGCTGTAGAAGTGAGCACATGGGGCTGTGTGTGGGATGTGGATACACGCCTGCATGTTAAGCACATGCTCCATTGAGGAGTGCTAACGGTTAGATACTTAGGTGAGAGGACTCAGGATTGAACCCTAGTCCCACTGCTTATCAGCTAGGGAACTTGAAACAAATTACTTAATCCCTGTATGTCTTAGTTTCTTCCCTGTAGAGTGGTTATGAGGATTAAATGTGTTAATGAAATGCTTTAAGTGGTGTCTGGCACATGATAAGCATTATGAGCATTCTCATTAGATCAGCATCCTCATCACTGTATAGCTCCATGGTGAAATGGACTTTCTTCTGTTCTTTCTAAAACATGCAGCTGTTGTGGTGTATTTTGTTTCCCCTTTTGTAAAGCCATAAGGAAAGAGAAACATTTCTCAGTTGTGAGGGCATCTACACAATAATAAAATTGAAGACTGCACTTGACCTCTTTGGGATGCTGGCATTGGGCAAGGCGAGCCTGTTGGTGAGTGGAGGCTGGGTCCCATCTGAAGAGTGGGGCCTTGCCCAGCTGCAGCAGATGGCTGTGACATCAGGAGGTGGCACAGGGCTGTTAGGTCTGTGGATCTACCTGTCTGTCTCTGCAAGAAGGTTGCGTTGCATTTGAAACCATGGGCTTCTTGAAAAAACTCACCACAGGCTGGGTACTTGCAGCCCTTGAGCTGGAGAGCCCTGTCCCCAGGCTGCCCCTAGGAGGAGTGTGGGCAGGACTGGTCCCTCAGAAGCGGCCTCAAGGGGACCTCCTCTTGGAGATGGATGAGGAAATGGCACTCCTGGTGATGGACACACCACGAGGCCCTCAGGGAAGTCAGTGTGACAGGGGCTTAGAGGGCATTTCCAAGAAAAGACACCCATCGTTGAGTCTTAAAACTTTCTTTTCCTAGCTGGAAACAGTGGCTCACACCTGTAATCCCAGCACTCTGGGAGGCAGAGGCGAGAGGATTGCCGAGCCCACAGGTTTGGGATCGGCCTAGGCAACATGGCGAGACCTCCTCCCTATAATAAATCAAAAAAATTAACTTGCTGTGGTGGTACATGCCTATAGTTCCAGCTGCTTGGAAGGCTGAATCAGAAGGATCGCCTGAGCCCAGCAGGTTGAGGCTGTGGTGGCTGTGAATGTGCCACTATACTTCAGCCTGGGCAACAGAATGAGACTGACTCAAAAAGACAAACAAAAAAAACAAAAAAAAACCCTTTCTTTTCTTAGAACAATTAAAAGTGGTGACTTTTTTGTTCAGACATTCACATCCCCTACTGTTCTGACTGCCTTGCCCAGAAGTGGCCCTTCGCTGGTAAAGGCCATACCCCATGGTGCCCCAGGTGCCTCCTGGACCTCCTGGGCCCAGGACTGAGGGCCTACGTGTCTGCCCACACCTGTTGCTTTCCACAGGCACCCTCGTCTCCCCATTGTTCATGCTGAAAACCAAGCAGTAGCAGCCAAACCTGGCTTTTCATTCTGTCTCCTTCTCTCCTCCCGAGACACACACATACACACATACACACACATTGTGTGTCTTGTCTGGTTTCCACACAGTAGCCAGGGCGACCTGTTAAAAACATAAATTAGCCCATCGTTCTCCTGCTTCAGGCCCTCAATGGCTTCTCATCCAACTGAGACTAAATCAGGCCCAGAACCCCGGCCCATCGTGGAACTCTTGCTGTGCAGCTCCTGTGAGGGCGTCCACATCATCCCTCACATTTGAGCTTACCAGGCTCAGCCCCCTCTGCTTTCTGTCCTGTCTGTTCCTGTCCTCTGAATGCCTTTTCCCCAACTGTCGCCTCCTCAGAATATCCTCTCCCTCCTCTAAGCCCCAACAAGTAAGCCTGTGTTGGTCTTGTGTTTCCCTGCTCACCACCAAGTCACAGTTCTTAAAGGAATGAGTGGCTGAATGGTGAGTGATTCCCAAGGATGAGAAAGATGTTGGAAATATACATATTCAGTGAAGTCCACTGGTTCAGTGGGAGGGCAAGGGGTAGACTGTTGGGGGCATTGAACTTCCTACACCATGGGTCCTATTGCCACATGTAATATGCAAGCAGCCTGGAACACAGGTGGGGATTGGCTCAGGCCTGCTACAGCAGTGCGAAGTCCATGCTTACGCGTTTAATTTCCGATATTCTCATGAAAGGTAATAGCAGAAAACTCCACCAGAGTTTAAGCAGTTTTGGAGTGGTCATCCCCTCTATAGAGCTGTCGGTTTGTTGGACTGATGCTAATTAATCTAAAATTCTGCTACTTTTTGTTGATTTTTAGGTCTGTTGCCGCAGTTATTGGGAGTTGCCCCAGAAAAGGCCATAAAACTTACAGTAAGTCTTTTGAGCGGGAGTGTCTCATTGAGGGAGCTTGCACGTACTCAGACATCGAGTGGGTATTCTTATGTGAAACAGCAGATGTGTGTTCCCTCCGAGGTGCTAATTTAAGTGGCACCCACCACACACTGTCTGTCATGTGCTCCCATTTAACACTGTACACCTAAAAACATGACAGTGAGTTTGGAGAAGACATTTGGTGGTTGCTGTCATTCTTGTCCCAACAGCAGTAGCAGCTCAGTGTCCTTCAATACCTGGCATATACAGTATTTGCCACGCTTTACCTTTTACGATTTTAATCTCAAGCAAAGTGATCTGTAGTTAACAGATAAGGAAACCGAGGGCATGCGTAGCCTGCCTGTGTTCACACAGCTCGTGCATCTCTGACTTCAGAATGTGCGCTTTTTCTGGTCCACCTGCTTCTTGTAGAACTCACATTTAGGGCTGGTCCATGGACATTTGCCAAAGTTGGATGCTGAAGTGTCTGGGCTGGAGCCAGAGCCAAGCCCTCCAGTAGACCACTCGCCCTGTACCTGTCCACGCTTGGCTTCGGCGGGGACTCAGTTAAAGTGCATGGGGGGATGGACAGGCACTGTGTCACCAAGTACACGAAGGCCACGAAGCCCAAAAAGGAAAGCTTTGGTTTTAGAGTGGGCCACGGAACCTCAGAGCCTGGAATTCTTTTGCCATTTTATTATGTGACCTTGTGACAGCTAATGTTTATCTCTGGCCTATGTCTGCCAAAAACATGTAGTTGTTACTTAAAATTCCTTGTGGTATATATCATTTTGAGAATAGTATACTTAATTAATTAATGCAATTGATGCTCTTCGATGATTAATCCTTGAGGAATTTTTAGACACTGAATTTCTACTTTGCTGAAATATCTGCTCAGCCAAATGTGTCTCCATGATGAGTACTGTTTTAGATTAATCCTTGACAGAAGACTTGAATGTGGTTTTTAATCAAGCCTTACAAAACAATATTTAAGTTATAAAATGTATGTTTTTATGTTATCTCCGTTGTCAACATAGCCTTCTTCTTAAGCTACTGTCATTGCAGGACATATTTGAGTTTGGGGCTTGTAAACCATTTGTCTTTTAGTTTTTCTCCCTGAGACATCAGGGCTGCATACATATTTTTTATTTTTAAAAATTACCTGTATGCTATTAAGAGTACTTCTCAAACTATTTTAAGATCTGCTAATATGTGCAGTTTATGATTACTCCAATAGACTGACAGGAAGAAATAACATATATTGACAGATGCATATTTATAAGTGTTTAATGACTTTCTTTATATTTTTCATCAGCTTCTATAAATATTTTTCTTCAAGGTGAATGATTTTGTGCGGGATAAATTTATGCACAAGGACGGTTCGGTCCCACTTGCAGCGGAAATCCTTGCTGGAGGCTGTGTGAGTACCTTGCAGATTTATATGTCGGAAAGCCTTGTTCCCACACCTGTTGTGCCCACGGTCAGCGGGTGTGGACTGAGGCTTCTGTTTAACCGCAGATCCCATCCATGGGCAGAGGCTCCAAGGCCACCCGGCCCTCCTGAACAGGTACCGTCCCAAGGTGGAAGGGTAAATGTTCCCTGTGCCCTGCCTGGCCAGGCGTGCCTGTTCACTCGCCTGTGCTTGCGGCCCGTTCTGAAATGAAAACCATTTGTGGAGGCAGTGTTTGGCTTTTGATGGTCTTTGCTTGCCTTTTCTAAAGTGAATTCTCAGGATGTTCCTTCTCACGGCCCCTCTACTGGGTCAGGCATGAAGACTCTAGTCTGAAGGCTGTCCTGGAGCACCCGCTTTGCTTGGCCTCACAGTGGCAGCAGCCATTTTGTCTTCCTTTGCTAGTGGGAGGGCAGTGCTGGGGATGACTGGGGACAGCTGACTGAGTGCTCTGCATCGGCAAATGCTGGGGCAATTGTCTCTCGTGGGGACAGATGGCCTGCACCCTGACCTGACCTCAGCAAAGCAGCGTATCTTGCTGACCTCGTGGAGTTTGTCCATGTGAATGTGAATGCTTTAAGGAAACTGAACTCTGATACAAAGACTTGAGCTAGGTCGAGATAAGGTTGGTCAGGTAAACAGACTTTGATCACTCGGGCAAGTCACTCTTGGTATTTTTTTTCCATCTAAACTTATGTATTTTTTCTTACAAGAAAGATGAAGTCATTTTTTTTTTTTGTCGACTTGCTCTGGGCAGGAAATAGTATTCCTAAAATAATTTTCTTCTTGAAAAATCACTGAGTTTGGAAGGTGAGAAGACGTCTGAGAATGTTAAATGTTTGCGTGGAAAGGGCTCATTGTCCTAGCTGGTGCTGAACGGCACAGAAGTCCTTGCCCCTGGTCATTCTGAAGAGGTGGGTGGAATCTGGCCACTGCCCGGCTCTCTGTTTGATCACTGACCTGTCAGAGATGGCCAGGCAGGGTCCTGTGCTCTGTAACATTAGGAGTATTCAGGAGGGAAGAAGGAACCTTTAATGTCCTACATAAAAAGGCAGGACACAGTGATAATCAAAGAGGGTATTGGAAGCTGCAGAAACCACTCTCCCGCACTCTGCATTTATAGCAACTGCATGGCTTCCGTTTGGTAACTAGATTTTCTGTTTTTAAATAATGTATCCGTGGGCTTCATCTGGCCCAGTCCCGCAGACTGTTGTGGGCCCCAAGAGACAGCAGGGCGGTAGGTCAGATGGGGCCTTTTTTTTTTCTGTTTAAGTTTGGTTTTAAACCTGCTGAAAAGACATTATTATAGATCTCTGTAAGATTTAAAAATATAAAATTAACTATGTGATACTTTGCAAGATTTTGGCAGTCATCGTGGCGTGGTGCCCAGAGGCTTATTCTCTTTGGGTTGAAAGCGCTTTGCCGGCACACGCGTCTGGGTGCCAGGGAGACCGGCTGTGGCACGCACCGCCTGGGTGCCATCTGTAGGTGGTCTTGTTTTTGTGTATGTGGTCGCCCATTTCAAACACAAAGCAGACTGGCATCAGAAGCGGTGCTTGGTTCTTGCAAAGACGTGGGGCCCTTTCTCAGCCTCATCTAAACACAGGCTTAAAGTGGAGCCGTTTGGATTTTGCAACTACTTAAAATACCTGGATGACGAAGCCCGCCGTCCCCATCTTCAGAGACAGGCAGGCCTTGTCCTCGCCATCTGAGTCTCCTGCCCATTTTGCCTTTTATCCCTAAGTTGTTGTTTTGAGAAGCAAGAGGTTACTTTCAGGTAAGCAATCCTGTAGGCAGCAAACAGCCCGGGCTCCTTTCCATCTCCACGGGAGGCCAGGACACCATTTTTAGTGTGCGTGTGACTAGGCAGAGGTGTCTCTCTCTGCAGGCTTGGGCGGGGCCTTCTCTATACATGGAGCTGGTTACACGCTAGAAAGTCACTGTGCGTTCTGCAGCCCAGGATGTCCAGCTGGGAGTACAAAGGGTCCTAGGAGCTTGTGTATCACCTGAGCTGTTCCTCATTCTGGTTCATCCAAGCATTCTAGGTGTTGACTTTTGGGTCCCTGGGGAGCTCACCTTGCATTTTTTTTTAGCAAGAATCAGTGCCAGCAGCTGACTGCTGCACTGGTGACCCAAGCTTCCCATTTCTTTGAGCAGGCCTTTTCTATTTTATATTCTGCTTTCTGCAAAAACAAGGAAAATAAGCAGGGAGATCTTTGTTTCATAGCCTCTCAACTTCATAGTTCTCAGCTCACCAATCTGCTTTATGATTATTATTTTTAGAAAAATAAAAGTAATGGTAATCGTGGAGGGAAAAAATCATAGGCACTGAAAGGAATACTGTGTATCCCATTCCTTAATTTAATATTTTTGACATACTAAAACTTGTAACTGAAGAGATTACAAAATCCCCTTCTGTTTCACTGACATCTGTAAAAGGGTTATTTTGATTTTATACTTAAACTCATTTCTCCCGGATGAGATTAGTTTTAGTTAAGAGAACTGTTAAAAATTTGACCTCAACGCCCTGCACATTTTTATAGATTCATACTTAATGGCAGTGATAGATTCAGCACATTCTAAACAAAACTAGGGGCCAGGCTCGGTGGCTCAGCCTATAATCCCAGCACTTTGGGTGCTGGATTGCCTGAGTCCACGGGTTCAAGACCCACCTGGGCAACTTGACTAGACCTCATGTCTACAATAAATTTTTTAAAAAATTAGCCAGGCATGGTAGCACACACCTGTAGTTCCAGCTACTTGGAAGGCTGAGGCAGAAGGATTGCTGGAGCCCAGCAGGTCGAGACTGCGATGGCCAGGAGCTTGACACTGCACTCCAGTCTGGACGACAGAGTGAGTCGCCAACTCAAAAAAAAAAAAACTAAACTGGGTACGAAGACAGTTCACACGCTCTGTCTACCAGGATTCCTTGTGGTTTGAGTTTTCCCCAAGTTGGCTTTCTGCATTCTAAACATGGCCAGCCTCTGTGGGACTTCTGACAGAGGCCTGGACCCCCAACCTTCCCTGCTCCAAATATCCGCACCTTCCCTAGACTACAGTCATTTCTTCGGGCCAATATCAAGGGCAGCTTATAACTGAAATTTACACCTGATACTGAGTAAACTTAAATATTTTAGCACTCTACACTGCCAGTGAACACCCTCTCTGTCTGCCTTACCATCAGCCCAACCACTCTCCTTCCCTTTCTTTCTCTCTTTCTCTTTTTCCTTCTCCCTCTTTCCTTCCCCCCTTCTTTCTCTCTCCCTACCCCCTCTCTCCCCACCTCGCCTCTTCTCTTTCTCTCTCTTTCCTTCTCTCTCCCTCTCCCTTTTCCTCCTCCCCTTCTTTCTCTCTCCCCGACCCTTTCTCTCCCCCTCTCCCCTTTCTCTCTCTCC
Source organism: Tarsius wallacei (assembly GCA_963574415.1). Lineage (NCBI taxonomy): Eukaryota > Metazoa > Chordata > Mammalia > Primates > Tarsiidae > Tarsius > Tarsius wallacei. The sequence continues at coordinate 185 of CAUYQG010274979.1, read as the reverse complement.
TCCCTCCCCCCCCCCTTTTCTTTCCCTCTCTCCCCTCTTCTCTTTCTCTCCTTTCTCCCTCTCCCTCTCTCCCTCTTCCTCCTTCCCCTTCTTTCTGTCTCTCCCCTGCCCTTTCTCTTCCTCTCTCTCCCTCTTCTCTTTTTCTTTCTTTCCCTCTCCCTCTCCTCCTTTCCCTCCTCCCCTTC
>CAUYQG010274974.1:0-20669 GCA_963574415.1 Tarsius wallacei | reverse complement strand
GGTACTAAAAGTCAACATTAAGGCTTTCAGGGAATATTTTTGAAATGCATTTTCTCCAGCTATAAAGATATATGAAATGTACCTTTTTTCAATTTTTTCAATTAGAGTAGTCCTTGAACAAGAGTTTAAAAATTAATCTTTTATGAATAATAAATATGCAAAAAGGTATAGCCTCACTAGAAATCAGAGGAGTAAACAGGCAATGATGAGATATAATTTTTCACCTTTCAGATTGAGAAGTACGATTCTTAATGCAGATAGCGTTGAGTGAGATACAGAATCTCGAACAGCTCTTGTGGGATGAGTTACTAGAACAACCTCTCAGTGAGGCCGTTGGTCATGTGTGTCAAGATTCTCAGCCCTCTTCACCCCTTTAGACTCGGCGACACCACGTGGTCTTCAGCCCTCCATGGCAGCCGGTGCATCATGGGTATTTAGTGTGTATTTATGGAATGAATTAAGTCGGATATAAATCTAACAAAACTTAAGAAAGTTGTATCATTTACAAAAATGTTCCAAGATGTTTATTCGTCTTTATTTTAATAAGAGAAGGAGAGGCACCCTGAATGCCTAATAAAGAGGTTTGCTTAAATAAGTTCTATAACGTCCATTTGATGGAATATTTTCCTGCCTTTGAAATCAGGCTTTAGCAGGATCTTTAATAAGATGAGACAACATGGACAAAGGTCACAATATTAAACTGTTGTACCATGAACCCCAATATGCATACAGAGAAGGCAAAACACACAGGCACACATAGGGAAATACAGTTCACAAGGACATTCTCCAAAATATTATTACTGGTTGCCTTATAAGTGATTTTTCTTGTCTTCTTGATACTCTACTGTGTTATAAAACATTTCTACAGTGACTGATTTACATTTATTGTTAGAAAAAAATCAATTTAAGCATTTTAGCAATAATTTTTCAAATCTAAGCCTACAAAATTCAGGCCACTAAAATCACAAATGCATATTGAGCCAGAAAGTTTATGGAAAAATACAAAACAACAACAAAGAAGCAACCTTCTTTTAGTTTTCCCCGAATATTAGAACCATGCTCACCTTTTTCCCTTTATTGCTTTTAAACCACTGAATCAACTTGGGTAAGCATGGCAGGAGGGCGGTTGGAATAGGGGTGAAGGACATTGCTCCAAGAACTCGGCCTTGTTAGCTTAAACCTGGGCTCTGACAGTTACTAGCTGGGTGGCCTTTGGCCAATTATTTTACCTTTTATAGACTCAGCTTCTTCATCTGTAAATGGGAATATTAATAGTATCTGTCTCATAGGATGATTGCATGTTTTCAATGAGAACAACTTCTGTGACGCACTCAGCGCCACACCGGGCACACAGGGCGTGCAAGCTGTTTGCTCTTGCCAGAGAAAGACTTCTAACCAAGCATAGCTCTGTCTAGTGTCAACGGTTTGAAATGCAAACCCTCAGTCTGTCCTCCCTGAGCCGGGAAGAGAGCTTGGCGTAAGGCTTGGGTGTCCATGTGTACGTGACATATAGAAGGACTGGCAACGAATGGAAAGGATTCAGACACCAGAACCCTAAGTGACATGGCCTTTGAAAGCAAGTCCTGGATACGTACTTTCCTCTGAGCACTTGGAGTTCTCTTGCCTTTAAATTGTCCGAAATAATCTGAAGATCTCCGTTCATGGAGGAGTTCTCTCAGTGCGAACGGAAGCAGACAAGACAAAGAAGTTGGTGTCTGGGAGACAGCATGTCCTGCACTGAGCGCTGGGTGGGCATGTGAGAGGGATGGCTTGCACGCTTCCTCCTCTGGAAGGGCCTCGGCTAGACACAGTTTCTCTTGCTTATGAAGTTGCTGAACCCTTTTTCCAGAGCCCTTTCTGCCTTGTGTTATAATTATCATGTGTGTGTCAACATCAATCTTAAATTCCATGTTTTATTTTTTCTGATATCATAGCACAGGAGAACCCAAAGAGAAAAACTTCCATTTAAAAATAAATTAATTAAATAATAAGAAATGTAGACACTTAGAGCCAGGACAAGATCCTAACCATGATGCTTTAGAGACTGAAGAAAGTTTGGCAACACTTGTGGCCTGCGGTTAAAGGAGTCCAGGGCTTCAAACACCCACAGACTGTTCCATCACCGCTGCCCTCACCTCTAACATCACCGCTGCCCTCACCTCTAATAGCCATAGCCATCTTACAGAACTGGTGACACACAGGAAAAGCTCATTATCTCAAGTGGTGTCGCTTAGTGACACTAGTGAAACGCTTTGCTCATGGCCATGTTGCCAGTAGCTGCTGAAGCCGTGGGGCTAATCTTGCTTCTTTTTTGAGATCTGCCTTGAGGTTTTGCCTGAATGTCATGGCTGTGATGGGAAGGTCCCTTCTAGAAGCTCGCTGGTGGTCTGTAGCTTTGGAAGCGACTCTTGGTGGCAAAGCCAAAGGAAGTGGGAGAGAAATTTGATGAGCCAACATAATCTCCACATGCTCCGAGGACTCCTGAGTGTTTTCTTAAGCTCTTGTTCATTTCCCCCCCTTTTCAGAACCCGACAACCCAGATATCTGGGGATGGAACAGATGACCAGACTGAAGACCTCTGAGATGTTAGAGGAGCACTTGCATTCTTGGGATCATTGGAACTTCTGGTCCTGGAGACTCCTCCACCATAAAGCTCTCAGACTGAAGGTCTGTGTGGACTCAGCCTTCCCGGGAATCCTGCAGGACACACTTCAAGCAGCACCACAATGGGCGGTGTGAGCTCCTGTCCCACGGCCACATTCCTGGCAAGGGGAGTAACTTGGGACTTGCCACTGGCCTGTCAACGGCTTTTAAAAATTATGGATTACCCTTGCCCTCAATAACAGAAAATTTCAAACGAGGATAATAATGGCAAACCCTAGACTTCATCTCATTCATTTGATGTATGCTTTACAGAAAAATGCAGTCCAACCGGGCGGATTCTCTTTTCAGGGAAAGAAACATCCATGAGGGCCTGACATGTGCCAGCACCGTCGGGCTCCACCCTGCCCCCCGTGTCTTCTTCACATCAGTCAAGTGACAGTGACAGCATCCTCACGTTACAGATGCAGCAACTGTGACGCGGGTCACTTGTTGTATCACGCCACACTTAGATCTCATGGGTGGGAGCCAGGAATCAAACTTGTTTTCTTATTTTATTTTTTTGAGTTGGAGTCTCACTCCTTCGCCCAGACTGGAGTGCAGTGGCACGCACGCTCATGGCCACCCCAGCGTCGACCTTCTGGGCTCCAGCGATCCTTCTGCCTCAGCCTTTCGAGTAGCTGAAACTACAGACGCACGCTACCATGCCCGGCTATTTTTTATTTTATTGAAGAGATGAAGTCTCACGAAGTTGCCCAGGCTGGTTTTGAAACCGCAGGCTCAGACAATCCACTCGCCTTGGCCTCCCAAAGTGCTGGGATGACAGGCTGAGCCACCGAGCCTGGCCACAAACTTGTTTTTTAAACGGCAAGGTCAGTGTTCTTTTGGTCACACTATACATCTCATTTTAAATTGTTTCATAGTGATTTTTAAAAGGAAAGTATTCCTTCATTCATTTGTTTTAACAGACACTTGTTGAATGAGGCCTGTGCTCTATGGACAGTCAGTGGAAACAGAGTTCAAAGACTGCGTCTCCCTCACGGCGCTCGCTCTGAAGTGCCTTCCCTAATTTAAAAGTGAGTGGCTTTACCTCCAAGGTCAGCTGATTCTATTCAGAGCTGGCTGCTGCAGGGATGACCTTGAACCAAATCACAATTCTCGCCAGGGCCATCTTATGTGGAAACTGTGAGGATTTTTAGAAGGCAACTTATGAGTGGGACATCGACTCTGTGTGTGGAACATGGAAACAGCGTGCGTGTTGGACCTGTCAGGTGTGTGGGGGGTGGCGTCCGTCCAAGAAGCTGCACTGTTGCCGCCTGTGGCCTGGCGAGCCTTAAGTCAGCATGCCACTCTCCTAACACGCTCTCTGGATGAAGGAACTGCTGGCTACTCGTTTGTCTGGATGTAGAAGGGGAACTTGCTGAAACATGGAGAAGATGTTTTCAGTTGATGTGCATCAAAGGGGATGTGCAACGTTTTGGCGATGAAGGCTGGTGCGGGGAGGCTGGGCAGAGTGGAAGACCAGTCCGTGCTCACCGTGGCCTGCGCCACTGACTCTGCTGGCACCGAGACGCTTATCCCAAAAGCTGCGGTGGCATGACACGGTTGCTGGCGGCTAGTTTGTCTCTGGAGTCAGGTAGGGTGAGGCTTAAACCTCTGCCTTCACCTTCACTCACCCCTCCTGCCCGGGTGGGCTCTCTAGCTTCCATGAGCCACTGTTTCCTCGAAAGTCATGAGTTCCCACTTCTCAGCTTTGTTGTGAAGACCAGACACGATGATTTCTGTTAAAGCACTTCGCACAGTTCCCAACAAATAGTAAACAGGAAATGGCGGCAATTTTAATTAAATATTAGTTAATGAGAACAATCGGTATAGGAATAAAAGAGAGGTTCAGTATTTGCAGTACTTTTTTGTCTTGAAATAACATCGGTTCTTTTCTTTTTAATATCCTATATCTCTACTTTTAAAACACTTTAAAAATGAACTCACATAGAATGTGAGTTTCCCCGAAACAGAGACTCTATCTGGTCATCTGTGTGTGTTCTGCACCTGGGACGGTGCCTCCTCCGTAGTGGGTAGCCAATAAATACGTGTTGGGTGAACGAATCCGTTCAGTCCATGACCCCGCCTTCAGTATCCACTCTGAAGTTTGGTGAATGTGGTGGAGACAGAGGATGAACAGTGGGCTTCTTTTCTTAGGACATTATCCGGAGTTGGGGGAGAGAAACGTCTACCCAGAGCGCTATACTCCAGGTAACACCTTGGTTGAGACCAGGACTCCACGGCGAGACTTTGGAGAAGGAAGAAGGGGAGGGAGGGCAAGAGGAAGCTGCAAGGAGGAAGGAGCTGGGGTTGAGCTAGAGGGGATGAGAGGACGTCCACAGTAGAGGTGATGGGCGGGGCAGGGAGCAGAGACGTCTGGAAGTCGGGGTCAAAGCGAAGGTCTAGAAGCAGGAAAGCGCCAGGCACGTTCGTGACCGCAGAGTACTTGAGGGAACTTAAGGACAGGGTGTGTTTCCACAGCACCTTGCCCAGAGCCCAGACCCCCATCCAAGCTTCCGAAAGCCAGCTATAGTCTCTGAAATGGAGCACTGTGGACCGAGCACCCAGAAGGCCAGTGTGGGGTCGCTGCAGATGGGCGATGAAGCATGGGCCTGAGCGTTGTACTGCTCCTAGCCCAGGCGTCGGCAGTGTCTAGGAGGGCTCTGGCTACATTCTGGGGAACCGGGGCCTTGGAACCCTGGGCTTACTGGCTTGAGACTGGCCCGTCTCTGTGTTTTGACTCTGAGTAAACAGTGCTGGTGCTTCCGTTACAGGAGTCCATTTGTTTGGAAGAGCACGCAGTTCTGGAGAACACCTGTGCAACACAGAGCCAGGCCTAGCAGGGGACATCCAGCCGGCCCCAAGCCTCCCAACCGTGGCCGTTGGAGTGCAGAACCAAACACCGTCTATGCTCTGCTCTGCGGAAGAAGACACAACTGAGCTGCTGCGGGCGGACTCTGGACCGTCTTCAGTCTTCAAGTGTCTGAGATTTCCACATGGCGGGATGAACCTCCCGAAGGCTTCTTCCCGCCTGGATCAGCGGAGGGCAAGAATCACAGCTAGGTTTTACTGAACACACACGATGTACCAGACACTGTGTGCGTCCTCATTTGAAACTGGACGAAAATGCCCAGTGGGACATTTTCGAATTCAGACAATGAGCTAGCTCGCAGGAACGGGTGTCTGGGACTCAACATTCATTCGGTGACTATTTATTGAGAACTTACTGGATTGTCTGGCGTAAGAGTAGCAAACAAGACTGACGCCCTGCCGGAGCTGGAGTCCGACCTGTAGAACCGCCAGCTTGGTTTCTGGCTTCTGCGGGCCTCCGTGTCGCCACGCGGCCTTCTCCTCATCATGCCTCCGTGTCCCCGTCTGCTCTCCTCGGGGCTTTCCCAAACCCTCACCATCCTCACTTACGCTGCACCCGCACCCCATTCTACCCGATCCAGCTCAGGACCTCCACTCCTCCTTCAAGAACTGTGAGGTCGTCAAGCCCGAAACGCCCAATTCCCTCCCAAAGCGGTATCCCTAGCCCCATCTCTACCCAATGTGATTGTGTCCTGTCCTGTTTTCGAGGGTGAAGCTCTCATTCCAGTTCTTTAACCCTGTGAGCCTTGGTCAGTTAGTGGAGCGTGACGCTGACCTCAGGGGGTGTGACTAGCCTTCCTCAGGCAAACAACACAGGACAGAAAAGATGATTTCAGGGTCCGTGACATGTAGTGAGGGTACCACTGCCTCCCACACTCTGCTCTGCATGTGCGGTCAAGCGTGTGTCCTGGTGTGTGCCCTGGGCCTTGAGGAGAAGCCCCGACAGCCGACTGTGGTCACCATCATTGCAGAACGACCCTCCTGCGGCCGGTCTCCCAACCCTCACCATCCTACAGAACCCGGCTCCATCGAGACCTGCTGCCTTCTCCGCACGTCTCTCTCACTTCCCGGCGATGCTTCTCCTTCGGTGCACAATGCCCCAGGTTCTTTCAGCGTTTTGCCGTTCTCCTGGGATCTCCGTCGCCTTCAGCTCCTCGGCTTAGTCAAGAAGCACAACTCACACCTCCGTGACCCCACCCCATTAAAACTGCTTCCCAAGAGGCTGCCAGGGCTCTTCCTCTTGCTAAGTGGAGCGCCTGTGGCTTTAGGCCTGTGTTAGCTGCATTTGTGTGCTTCTTGGACCAGGCCGTTCCCTGTGTCTGAGTGCTCTTCCCGGCCTTGATTGCCCTGACTCTCATGTATTTTCAAAACCCAGCTCAGGCAGCACCTCCTAGAGCAAGCCAAGGCGCGCTGGAAGTGCCACACCACCATGCCTCTCTCTAGACCTTGGCCACATCAGGTCAAGGTGGCTTGCGTGCCTGCCTTTCTCATCAGACTCTATGCACATAAGGGCAGAGAAGTTCAAATAATGCTCACACTTCTAGTGCCTGGCATAGTGTCTAGCACATTGTAAGTGTGCGGTAAATATTTCTTGAAGCTGCAGTCATCGGGGCGCACCGGAAGCTGTCTGGTGAGTTCACGCTTCCTCCACAGGACCATCGGTCACTCAGAGTTCCACGGTGGACTCCAGGCAGGTCTCGAGTCGAGTCGGCCGTGCCTTTTTTATGAGCTTTCCCAGTGGGCTGTGCAACGGTTCTGCCCTTTAACTGGCTCTGCGCGGTGTAGACTTGGACGTAGATGCAAAGAGGAAATTTAATATCGAGAGTTAGGACTCGACTTGCTGTGGACTAAAACTGATGGCTTGGAGAATGGACATTACGCATCTTATCAACGCTACTGAATGTCCCAGAGGAAAATAAGCAAGATATGGCCAGACTTGTTCAAAGCCTAATTGGAGAAACGCTTTAACATTGTATCACACCCATTACTGGATTGAATTACGTTCTTGCATTATTGCCTGGATGAGTTTATTCTGTTTTTCGTGGCAGGCCTGCAACAGATAGAGTTGTGGCATGTCTGCCTAACCTCATGACTAAAATGCTGTTTGGACTTGGGTGCGTTAAACAGGAGGGCCGCCCGGATCCCTTCGGGTGGCCTTCCCGCCTCCTTCAACCCCTTTGTGTCTTTGGTTCTCAGCTGTCCTGCTCTTGCTCCGTTGTCAAAATCCAGGGAGTCGAGAAGTTGCTGCTGGGATGGGCTGGGAGTTGTTTTCCTATCAGCTTCTTAGGGGCTGGCTTTGTTTGCAGCGAGGAGAATGCGGCTAAGATCAGCCTCTGTTGTTATCTCCAGAAACTGCGTAGCAAACACATGAATTAAGGAAAGCATTCTCCGCTGATTTCATTAGTTCTAAAAGTGCTCACAGTGAGTGGTGATTTAATCTTCTCCTTCATCAGCTGATGCGTGGGGCCAGTGAGATATTGAAAACACCGTTGCGTCATGACTCAAATGTTCGGTGATTGAGGCGTCTCACATTTCATCTGTAGCTTCGGCAGGATTATATGTGGGCCCAAACATAAAAGAAACCCCTGTCGTTCACTCTGAGGAAATATCAATAATTCTGCATGCTAGACCAACCCTGTGTAGGCTACGAAGCATTTTGCCTCATTTATTCTCACAGCAATCCTCTTCGTTACTCCTGATGAACTTAAGAGCCAGAGGAGCTGGAGTGGCTTGTGCAAAGCCACTCGCTTAGTGTCGGAGCCACAATACCGCCTGAAAGCAAGAATGTTTCCACAACGTTCTTGGGCTCTTGAAATGCCCTTTTAAACCTAGTCCAATCGAAGACTAGTTTTGGCTTGAAGCGTTTTGAACACTTACATCTGCCAGCAACTGTTACCCAAGAACAATTCTTTCCTTCTGATTGCTGGTTGTCATAAAATACTCACTGGGGATAACATTCTTGAATACTTCTCTTACTTCCTGACTTTCTCTGTAGTTAGTGATGATGTAGAAATGTCCTCAGTTTTACCTTTCGGGGAGACAAATGAATTTGGTTCTGTCCAGTTCGTTCCAATCCGCTAGTTGAATGATTTTGAAAAACTCTAACCGTCTGTTTCTCATAGGGCCCCTCACGGAGTCAGAGACCGTGAGGGGTCCCAGGCATGACAAGACACACCGCGCGTCTCTCCTTCTTCCAGGACGGGTCTACAGCGTGGTGTTAGCAAGGACTGTACGGCCATGTTGAGCCCGTGAGTCCAGGAGCAATACTTGGTTAGCAGTGCCGGCCGCTGCCAGTCACCGGTTCACGTCGTGCCGTGGTCACCCTGCTTTCTTCTCTTTCGGCATTTACGTCTGATTTGTCAGCAAGTCCTACCCATAGACCTCTGAACTCTGGCCCAACCCCGATGGCCTTTTGCTCTTTTGACAGGGCGTGCCTGCATCTGTCAGGACGTGCTGGGTTGTTCTGCAGTGACAGCCCACACACCCCTGAGGGTTGACAGCAAATGCTGGCTCTCACTCGCACATCCACAGGGAGACCCGCTCCACGTGCCCCTCGGTGAAACGGCTCCAAGCCTGGGATGTCCCCAGCCACGGTTGCGGGACGGGAGAGCACAGGAACCCTCGCCCGGTGGCCAGGTGCTCTGGTCCAGAAGCCTTCGCACATCCTTCCTGCCCCTCTGGCCAGAACTAGTCATGGGGCAGCAGGGGGAACCTAGCAGGCGAGGAAGACAGACACAGGCGAGTGCCAGCGTATCCGATCCCTGCCGTCTTTTCCCAAAGCATCCTGCCTTGTCCCTCTGCGTCACTCTTGCCACCCTGAAGTACAGGCTGGGGCAACTAGAACACTTCGAAAATGTAAATCAGGCACCGCTCTCCAGCTGGACACCCTTGGCGAGAAGAATCCTCCCGCGGGAGGAAACTCCCGTTGTGTCCACAGTTCCTTCTGTGTCGCCAGGCCCTGCCACCACAGCCACTCTCCGGGTCTTTCTTTGTGAAGGAAAGATGGGTCAGAGCATTCTCACGGAGGAGCAGAAGGAGGCGGATTAGACGAAGTCCTGCAGGGCAGTCTTCCCTGCTGTTCTCTGTGCAGAGCCACCAGGGCCTGGCGTGAGAGGTGGAGGTGTGCCAGCTGCTGTGTGGAGTCCCGCGTAAGGGTGAGGACGATGGCTGTGCCGGCATGACCCAGACTGTGTTCCCTGTGCTGGCACACTGGCTCAGCTTGGTAGGAGAGCGTACGGGAGGGAGGGAGTGGCTCGTCCTCCCTCCACACAGGGCAAGGACAAGCCAAGCGGTGCAGAGACACAAGGGCATGCTGCTTTCCGCCTCCTCGTCTCATCTCCTGTCTCCGTATCGCTCGGCCATCCGAGTCTTCCCAAGCCTTCTGATGGAAAGCAGTCCTCCAAGGTCGCGGCCAGCATCTCACGTCATCAGTATCACTTCTCACGTTTTCCGACTAAGATGAGCCCTGTGGACAGAGCTACCTACACCAAGAAGGAAGTATAGATAGCACAGAGAGGAAATGCTGCACGCCCTAACATCCGGTCTCTGACGTTTTCGCTCTCCAGAGCTGTTGTGACCTGCTCTCTGGTCCCAACTCTTGATGGTGTTTGCTCCACCCCTCCTGCACTGGCTGGTTTGTTGACCTGACTTCTGACTTATTTAGATGGATATCGTCTGTCCAACCCTTTGCAGCTTGAGTACTTCCCCAGAGTCACTACTCAGACTTTTCTTTTGTATAATTTCATTTCGCTTGGTTCATTATATTTTCTTTGATCGTGTGTCTGGTCTCACGTGAGCAGGTCTTGTCATGACATACGTTTCTGGAGAGAAAGCTGTTTCATCACGTCTCTGTCCTAGAAAGAAATGCTCAGAAACATATAATGTAGTTAATTTGAAAAAATTATTACAGGGATTCTGAGATCTTTCTCCAAAGAAAAACTAATTTCATAAATGCGAATTCACGTAAATGTAGAGTGGAAGAAACCCTGGGGCTTGTCTAGTCCTCTTCTCTCAAAATACAATTTTGAGGAAACTGAAGCCAAGACAGAAGAAGCCGAATGTTCACTGTTGCAGATTTAGCTGGTATTAGGCTGGAGTCCAGGCCCCACGCCCAGTGCGCTGGCATGTCCGCTTTGTGACTCTCTTTGGGTTTCACATCATAATCATTATTCAAGATGTTAATATCCAAGTGTCCATTTTTCCAGTGAAAATACATGTTTGGTAATCTTTCTTTTGGAAAAGTCAGCGTTAGAGCATGAGATTATTCAAAATAAGGAAAAAAGTACACCCACTTGTAGGATGCAGCTATAAATTTTGTTTTTATATATTGGAAATCACGTTGCAATTCTCCCTTTTAATATTAGAGACCTATCTAAAGTCTCCTTTTTGCATTTTCTTCTTTGATGTCAAGTCTACTGTTGCCAAATGCAGATCAAATCTAGGCAGGGCCTGAAAATCTAGAGCTTTGCTTTGAAAGAAACAAAAATACCAGTGACATAAAAAATACAGACCTTCATAACCCATCATATATATTTCTTTCTGTTATTTCCATTGAAAGAACTGGAGGCATGTATGAGCCACAATTTCAAAATAATTTCCATATTATAAAACACATCATGCTTGTGTTTTATCGTTCTAACCCACATTTGGCCCATAAGACATCTACTTACTATTTATCCCTGTTTACTCAGAGCAGGAAATACATTTTGAAAGTGTTTGAAAGTTCAAAATCTTTTTTGTGAAAACACATCAAAAGACAAGCGCCATGGAAACAAAGCAGCCAGCGTATTCCAAGCAGAAAACAAATGTCCACATTGCCTATTGCTCTTAATTTTACTTGCTTTGTAGGTTTTGAGTCTATATATTGTCCATCCCATGGTCCCTTTTAAACTGATCTATGCACATGCCACCCTGGAGAGATGACCCATCGTCACCGTGCTTTTTTTCACGCCCTTCTTGACCAGTAGAATCAGATGAAGCTAGTGAGAGACAAGAGTCAAAACAGGTTTCTCTCAGTGGGTAAGGAATCTGGAAAGCTTGTGTCTGACAAAGAGGTGCTGTGTGGCTCTGGGGAATATCACTCAACGTCTGGATGTCTCCATCCATCAACGGAATAGGCCAACAGATACCTGCTTCCCTGCACTGCTGAGAATTTGCTTGAAGGCCTGATGGAGGGGACAGCACTGAAAGACTCCCCAGCGCGTGAGCTGCCCAGCAGACTCTTGTCCGAATGCGAAGGGAAAGCTCGTGTGGGAAAGGCAAGACGACCGGATCACCTTGAGTTTTGGGGACTGGGCGGTCGTGAGTAATTGCACATTCTGGTGTTTCTGAAATATATGAATGCCCTCCTGCACTAATGTAGAATACTGTGAACCAGAGAGCTTCTGGAGTTAAGGAGATCGGCATTCAGTTCCCGCCTTGATCACGCAGAATGCATTCAGCCAATGGTGTAGCCTGGGTGAGCTTGAGTAAATCAGGGATGATAACTGGCATGCAAACCAGTTGTGAAGGTAAGCTTAAATTAAATTCGCAGGCGGATAGAAAGTCTCAAACACAGCACATAGCATATGATAGATAACAAGCAACTCCAGTGTCTTAGGTTGGGTTGCTGAGATTCAGAGCCTGAGACTGGGATTGCTGTGCCAGTGATTCATCGAGTGTGCTCGCAGGTGAAACCTGTCAGGGAGGGAGTGACAGAAGCAGAATGAGGAGGGGCCAGATAAAGATGTGCGCTCACCTGGGTCCCTGGGGAAACTCTAGATGGTGAATGACATGGCGAGACTTTCCCACACCGAGGGGTGGGAGGGGCTCGGTCTGGGATCTCTTATCAGCCAGCCGTCTGCCTTTCTGGCCACCTCTGGAGAGGATGCACAGCCTTGGCCGTGCTGGGAAAGGTGTTCCCACCCACCAAGGGCAGTTCCCAGAAGCAGCAGCCAGCGTAGCACTGGGCATGAGGGCACGGTCTGGAGTAGGGACTGGGTAGGGCACAGATGTGTCTTCTATACCAAAGATAACCGATGCTTATTTTTTTTTTGAGTTGGAGTCTCACTCTGTCGCTCAGACTGGAGTGCAGTGGCCGCTCCCGGCCACCGCAGCCTCGACCTGCTGGGCTCCGGAGATCCTTCCGCCTCAGCCTTCCGAGTGGCCAGAATTACAGGTGCGCGCTACCACGCCCGGCTAATTTTTTGATTTATTGTAGAGATGAGGTCTCGCCAAGTTGCCCAGGTGGGTCTCAAACCTGTGGGCTCAGGCAGTTCACTCACCTCGGCCTCCCAAAGTGCGGGATTACAGGCTGAGCTACCGAACCCGGCCTACCAGTGCTTATTGAGATGGAGGCTGTGTCTTATGTGTGTTTCACGTTTCCCGCTCATTCATCCTTTGATTGTTCATTTGGCGGTTATCAATCACTCCTTCAGCAAGGCGTGCCACCTCTATTCCAGTCACTCTTCCAGGCACATGGAACGCATCAGGAATGAAAGGAAAGTGACATCCTCGTGGAGCTCCCAGGTTACTAGGAGAGAAACCATCAGCAAAGAGACACAATGACTAACTCCATGCCACGGCATATGGTGATAAGACCGTGGAGAATGGACAACAGGTTGTCTCTTCATCAGTGAACATGCACAGCATCGCCAGACTTGATTCCCAAGCTCAGGCCTGCCTGTGGGTGTTGTAGCTGGTTACAACATCACGTAGGTGTACGTTTTTGTTTGTTTGTGTTTGAATTGAAGAAAGCTTAGAGATTAAGCTCAAGATTTGCTTGAGTTTGCACTGATCTTGGGGCATACTTTGATTTGCATTTTGACTATATGTTTGATGTGATCTAATTTTTTTTTTTTTTGAGTTGGAGTCTCACTCCGTCACCCAGACTGGAGTGCAGTGGCACGCTCCCGGCCACCGCGGCCTCGACCTGCTGGGCTCCCGAGATCCTTCCGCCTCAGCCTTCCAAGTAGCCGGAACTACAGGCGCGCGCTACCACGCCTGGATAATTTTTTTTAAATTTATTTTTATTTTTATTGTAGAGATGAAGTCTCACCAATTTGCCCGGGCAGGTCTTGAACCTGCGGGCTCAGGCAATCCACTCGCCTCGGCCTCCCAAAGTGCTGGGATTACAGGCTGAGCCACTGAGCCCGGCCTAATGTGATCTAATTTATTTGTCTTTTTTTCCTCCAGAATTGAAATGAATAACACATCCTAATACTTTTCAGTTAATTATGCTTTCTGGCCATTTGAATTCTTCCATTATTTACTAATTTTGTAAACAGCGCTGGAGTGTCTACTGTATGCAGAGCCCCGATGAAGTCTGGGCAGGAGAAGACGGAAGTGTCTGCCGCAGAAGCTTATGCTACACCAGGAAAGACAAGCTCACCGAGAGGCATACTCATGGCTCTCCCATAAGGAAGAAAGCACCACCACACAAAGAGGCCTGCATGCCGGGCCCTGGGGGAACAAGCAGTTACTCGAGGTCTGGAAGGTTAGAGACGCCGGGTGGGGGATGCTTCCCTGGAGATGAAAGACGGCCTGGCACACAGACCTTTGGGGGCGAGGGCCACGGGCCGTGGAGCAGGGAGAACCCACAACCAAGGCACAGGCGGCAGAAGGTGTCATGCATTTATTTGCAGGATAATGATCACCTCTGGTTGCGTCTGATTCCTGCAGCCAATTAGTGGGTTAGAAAGATCAATTTATGACTCCATAGAGGAGGATTGGAGAGCATTCTAGTCAAGGCTCCTCCGGTAGAAAGAAACAGAAACCCACTTGAGTAAACACGTTTACAAAGATTTATAAGATAAAATGGGGGAGTTGCGCAGCCGGACCTCGCCGACCCTCGTGGGGCCTCAGAGGCGCCAGGTGCGCACGCCCCCTCCGGCCACGTGCCTCCTGTCCCTCCTGCTCCTCATCTGTCTGTCCACCCTCCTCTTTCCCTCGTGGTTTCCCGTGCTCACTCGTTCCTCTCATGGCCCGGCCCCGCATGGCCGCCTGCTTCTCACATGTGGGGATGAGCAAAGGCAGTCGTCTCCATGTCTTGTGGGGCAGAGTTTCCGGGGAGAGATCCGCCCGGGCTGTCTGGACAGCGTGTCCCCGAGTCAAGTGGCCTGGCCCTGCTCAGCGGGCCCGGGGTTGGCGCCCTTGGAAGGGAAGCCTGGCGTGTGGGCGGCCTGGGGCCCTGGAATGCAGATGGCCAGGCTGGGAGGCTCCCATCTGCAGGAGGGGGCAGGAGCCTGGAAGCGTTCTGAATAGGAGGTTCCCTTCGTGTGTTCGTTATTTTTCCCATAGCTGCGTTGTTTCCCAGCTTTAGAAACTGCTGGCAGCATTATTTCCCTCTGAAGTTGTGTTAACTGGGCAAACTTGGGCATCTGAAAACCACGGGGAGGGGTGCCAGGGTCTCTCAGCAGCTCAGTTAGGCGCCCTGGCCTGGGAGCGTGTGACAGCGCTCGCGGGGCCCACTCCCTTCTTTTGAAGGGTGTGTCTAAGAGTCTCTCTCCCTGCGAGTCTGTGGGTTCCTTAAAGGCAGGAAACATAGCCTAACACAGTGCCACACCCAGAACTCAGTCAATGTTTGTTTCTGATTTTCGGAAGCATTTGCCCCTACAGATTTACTTAGGCTGCGTGTGGAAAGCATGAGTGTGTAAGTACATTAGAAATGGAGGGCTGGCATGTACACGCTGACAAATTGGAAAATTATCAAACGACGATTCTCTTCTTGGGGCTTTTTTCGACAGGAAAAAAGTGGTGCAGATTGGAAGAAGGCTTTGGACTTTGGAATTGGCATCTTTGGGTTTGAATTTCAACCTGCCTTTTGTTGGCCGTATGACCCGGGCAAGTTACTGACTTGTAAAGTCTCACCTTCCGTTTTCTCATTCCGGAAGTGGGAATAGTATGTATCACAACTTATATACATGCAAGTTTGGGTGAGATAATGCATGTAAAGTTCCAAGCACAGTTCCTGATACACACAAGTGCCAATAATTATAGCTATTATCGTGATCATTATTGGTCTCAGGACTTGTTACTGTTGAAAACAGCAGTACAGTTTTCTTACAGACAGAAAGCCCGAGAAAAAGGGATGGGGGTGTGCCATGAACAGGCATAATAGCATCACGGTTGAGCAAAGATTTTGTGTCAGAATCATGTCTCAAGCAACTTAGACCTTAGTTTTCTCCTCTGCAATCACCCCTCAACAATCTTGGAGAAAATTAAACGGAAGCATGCATGTATGGTGCTTAGCAGTGTGGTGCCTGGTGCATAGAAGCTTCTCAATGAAAGGTTATTATGAGTAGCATGTCTCTCTCTTTCATACACACACCACCACCACCAAAGCTATCAAAAACCTGTCTTTGCTTCAGCTGATTGTTATTCCATGCGGACCAATATGGTTCCACAATCATTAATAAACATTACACAGAAGAATGGAGGAAAGATAGGTAGGTAGGTAGGTAGACGATAGATAGATAGGGAGATAGATGATAGATAATGATAGGCAGATGATAGAGGATAGATGGATGTTTAGGTGATGGATGGATGATCGACAGATGATCGGTAATGGGTGATTGATAGATGATAGAGATGATAGATGATAGAGGACAGATAGATGGTAGAGGATAGATAGGTAGACGATAGAGGATAGCTAGATGATAAATAGAGTGATGGATAATAGATAGATGATAGATAGATATATAGATAGATGATACAGCTAGATAGATCATAGAGAATAGATAGATAGATGGCTAGATGATAGACGAATGGATAATAGATGATAGATAGATGACAGATGACAGGCAGATGGTAGAGGATAGATGATAGATAAATGATAGAAAGATAGATGATAGATAGGTGGATGATGGAGGATAGAGAGATGATAGATTGATAGATGATAGATATATAGACAGATGACATAGATAGATAGATGATAGATATATAGACAGATGACATAGACAGATAGATGATAGGTAGAGGACAGATAGATGGACAGAAAGCTGTTTGTGTATGCATATAAGGGAGAAACATTTAAGACTATCTCAAGATTCCGAATAACCGTTCCAGAGACCCTGGGTAAAGGCTGTGAACAATCAAAGCAGCTAAATCCCCCTCAAACCCAAGCCAAGTGTTTCCTCCCAGCAAAGCAAAGCTGCCAAAGAGAATCAGCAGAACAGAAGCAGTGGCTTGGAGAGAAACTTTGAGAGACCAGGGGATTGTCAAGAGCCTGTCCTCCTAATCCCAGAGTTGCTGAAGCCACAGAAAGCTGTGGACATTAACCGTTTTCGTCTCAGCAGAGCCATAGACGTGCTCCCCTTCCCTGCAGAGAGAACCACGGGCAATGCCCTCCACTCACGAGGCTGCCACTCAGCCTGCTCACTACAACATGCCCGCCCTGGCGTGCTTGACCTGGGACGTTTTCCTGGAGAAAGAGCCAGGGCACTTCCCTTGGCGACTGTGGAAGGACGAGAAGGCTTCTGCCCACTACGGTTCTGCAAGGCTCTGACAAAGGGCTTAAGGGATTTCAGACGCCTTTGGGTTTAACTGGTGCCGCCTGTGCCAGCAGCGCTTCCAGATGCCAGAGGGACCGACCATGACAAAACCCAGCCTCAGCTGCTGACGCAGGCGTGGCGGTGCTCACCGTCCGGTCATGACGAGGCGAAAACAAATCCCTTTGCCACTGCTGGTGTGAGAACACCAGCATCTCATCAGGCTTCTCTCCACCCTGCTCTACTGGCCGGTCGCCCCAACTCCCACCCCCCACCCCGTTCCCCCGTGCCCTTTGGGAAGCTGGCCTTGAACACAGAACACGGAGGGGTAATTGTGCTCACTCCCTCTCTGGCTGTACAGATATATCTAGACAAAGGTGGACTGATGGCAGGGACTCAGGACAGCTGGACCAGAGGCCGGCCCCTGCTGACTCCCATGAGAAGGAGCAGGTTTCAGGGCGCCTCACTCAGAAGGAAGTGAAAAGCGAGAACTGGCTGCAGAGACAGGGCATTTTTCTGACACAGCCACCCCTTCGGGTGTGCCCGGTCATCCCCCTTATCCGTGGGGGTGCTGTCCAAGACCCTCTGTGCATGTCTGAACCTGCAGATGTCATCGAACCTCTTAGATGCTGTGTCAGTCAGTCACTCTGACAACTGAGCCGAGGACTGTGACTGACAGGCGGCCGTGCACACGGCAGGGATATGCTGGACAGAGGGAGGGTCGTGTCCCGGGTGGGATGGCGGGGATTTCACCACGCGACGCAGAGCGGCATGAGCCCTGACACTTGTGAATGGTTTATGTCTGAGGGGTTTTGTTTCATAATCTCTGACCCCGGTTGACTGTGGGTGGCTGAACCGGCAGAGGAGGGGGGACCGCTGTGCTGGGACTCTGCAGATGATAAACAAGGAACCGGATTTCTGTAGCCAGGACTAGAGAAGCCATGAAGATGAGCGTGTCAGGGGCTGGAATGAAGCGATGGTGGGACTCGGTGCCCACGTGTCCGGGCGTGGAGGCTCGCACATGGCGGGCACAGCCTCTGGTTCCAGTTGCTTTATGCCAAGTTCTGGGGTGTGAGTTGCAAAGAAATGGCTTCTCTGCGTCATCAAGTGCCGGGGACTTTACACCCCTGAGTCTAATCTGGCAGAGGGAGAGAGCATTGCCCAATACACTCTGGTTGAATTGGAGAGTGCTATGGTTTGCATGCGTCCCCGGGCTGTGTGGAGGAAACTCCACGTCTGTGCAACAGTGTTGGGCGGCCCACCGGGGGGGTGAGGCCACGGGGCTCTCCCTGGCGCCTAGCACACCGAGGCCGCTGGCAGGAGCGGCGGGTGATCGTGGGAGAGGGTCCCTGGGAAGAGGGTGGGGCTGCCCAGGGCCAGGGCATCTCTTGCCTGGGTAGTCACGGCGGCCTCCTGTGCAAACCTCCTTTCCTGCAAACCCACTATTAGGGCCTGCCAGAATCATCTTTCCTGAGCCCAGATTGGATGAATCCCTTCCTTCCTTAAACGTGTTCTCCCCGCTCCGTTCTTCTCTGTGCATGCTGTCCCTGTGTGCCTTTCCTGACTCTGCCCTGGCACGTGGGCCTGGCGCAAGAGGCAGCTGCAAAACCCGCTCGTGTGCCTCTCTGGCCTCCCCCTCGCCTCCTCCAAACAAGCCCACCCTGGCCCCGTGCGAGGCCTACCCCCTGTCCTCCGAGCAGAGGGCCTGCCGCTGGAGTGTTCTCCTGCTGACCCGCCCCAGGACCCGGCCCCGGCAAGCCCCGGCAGAGAGGCAAGCGCTTCTTTGGCTCAAGGGTTCAGTCTCGCAGACCCAGACCGGGCACGGAGCCTGGTGGCTGGGGGAGGTTGTTTCTGCTTTTTCCGTGACCGTTCCCATGCATCACACAAAGACGCCAAGGGTCCCTCGCAGCCGCTCCCTCGCCCTTTCCTTTTCCTGACGCTTCCTCTGTGAACCCTTCACATCAGTGCCCCCTCCTGGGGAAGAGGAAGGTGTCCTGGGGAAATCTCTTCTTGGTGTGGAGCTGGGGGTGGGGGTGGGGGACCATGGGTTTGACCTGAGTTTGCCTAGCATTAAATCATCCGTGTATCATTGTGAATTTTAAAATTTTCTTTCTTCTGAAGATAATATGGCTTATTCTCACCTGAGACACACATTCCTCAGTTAAAATAGTACTGAGCCCGTCAACTGCCAAATGGTCACTCGGGCTTTTCTGTGCTCTGGGAAAACAGCAGCTCTGTGAGGGCAGGGCCGTTTCTTGTTTATTGACTGCTGTATTCAGAGCTCTTGGAGTGGCCAGACACACAGTAGGACCCCACTTTGGCAGGAGGCGGAAAAATTCTCATGAGTGGTGAGGATTTGGAGGAGATGGAAATGGTATTTCAATTCTGCCAATGGGTTATAATTTCTAACGTTATGAAAAATGTTAGGATAAATGTATTTCCACATTTTTTTCCAGAGAAAATAGGTGTTCATAGAAGGAACTCTTTCATCCCAGAGGCAGTTCCCCAGTTTCATGTCTGTGAGGCAGGCACTGTTGACAGGCTGTGCTTTTTGCGCTCCTTCCAGCTTCAAGCTGGAGAGGATTACTGACTATGGAACATGACATCCCTGGCCACTCGTACTTCCCGTTCTCCTTGTCTCTTACTTTTTTGTCTCATATTTTGCATTTTTGAAACTTTCTGATCCAAGTTTTGGGAGCTTTCCTTGACTTTAATTTTTTTTTGGTATCTAAATTATTTTTGTAATTTGGGTATGCTCTATTCAGTATATCATTTGACCAATTTACTGAATATCTTGTCCTAGAATTTTTAATCTCCTGTTTTTTGGCTGATTGTTCTTGTTATATAGCATCTTGTTCTTGTTTAATTGATGCAGCATCTTGAATATGTCTAATTAAAGTGTTTTGAAAAGGTTCTTTTCTGGATTATCTCTGTCTCCTCTGTGATCAGTTGCTTGATCTTTTGTTCCTTTTCTTTATCTGCAGCTGGTTTTCTTCCAGTACCTGTTGATAATTTCCAGTTTACATTTGTGATTGAGAGTTATGTCAGCGATCCGCTGTCTCTGCACCTTTGTAGATCCTTGGATTAAAGGGCTGCTTCTGGGCTCTTTGTAAGTAGGCTTGCTCCAGAAGGCAGCTTGGAGACCCCTACGCTTGCAAAGGAGGACGGCTGTACTTTGCTGGTGGAGAACTTAGGAAGACAGTGTCTCACTTATGGGCAGAGTGCTTTTCCTTGCAGCTTTTCAACCTGCCCCGTCCTTCCTCCCCCAGACGCACTCTTGCATAGCTGTGGGCGGTTCAAGACCTACCAAAAGCCCTAGTCTTCTTCTCTAATACTGTCTCTAGGAGGATTTTCTAGGAAGATTACACATTTGCCTTAGACAAACACCATCCATTTTGGTTTCAGTGGAGCATTTAGGGAAAAGGAATTGATGTGAGCATGAAGTCTGACATGACGTCCTCCTTTTTGGACTGCAAGTAAGTGGAGTGATGAATAAAACCCACACAATTCTTGGGTGAGAGGGCTGCTTCTGCTTCCACATTTGTCCAAGAGCTTTGCTAAACATGTTGTCCACGTGGCTGTGATGTGCTTTCTCAACCAGTGGGTGCTACTGCTATGACTCTTTTCATGCAGGGTGGACGAAACCCTGGTGTTCGATTGTGGGGAGCCACTGTCTTGGCCACAGCCAGT
>CAUYQG010274968.1:0-13731 GCA_963574415.1 Tarsius wallacei | reverse complement strand
CATACCAACTTACAAATAAACAGAGAAACAAAGACATAAAAAACAGAAAAGACAGACAAAAGCATACAGGCAATCATACAAACAAACAAAAAATCCTGTTGATGTACTCCCCCTCAAAAATACCCATACACAAATAGAAATTCTAAAGAAAAAAGAAAAAAAGCAACAACATTAAAATAACAGTAACAAGTACAAAAATGTAAACAAAAACAGGAAGAACAGCCTCTTAAGTGCAGGGGCTCTTCATCGGGTATGGGTACTCTCCCTCAAGGGCAGGGCTCTTTGTGAGGTGGAGGGCATCTTCCAGATGTAGGGCCTCGCCCTAAGGTACAGGAGCCTTTTCTCAGGTGCAGGAGCTCTCCCTCAAGTGTAATTCTCTTACCCACATGCTGCAACTCTTTATCAGGTGCAGTAGGACTCCTTCGGGTGCATGGACTCAATATGATGGGTGTTCTTCCTCAGATTCATTCATTTAGGTGGGTGGACTCTCCCTCATGTGCTGGGACACTTCTTCAGGTGCAGGGCTCTCCCTCAGATGCAGGGGCTCGTCATCAGGTTCTGGGCTGTTTCTCATTTGCAGGGCTCTTTCTCAGATGCAGAATTCTTTCTCAAGTGCATAGTACTTTCTCATGTGCCTGTTTCTCCCTCAGGCAGATGGGCTCTCCATCATGCATCTGGGGCACCTCTTGAGGTTGAGGGCCTCTTCCCATGTTCAGGGCTTCTTCTCCAGGGACGGGGCTCTCCCAGGTGCAAAGGTTGTTCAAAAGATGCAGTGAGGCAGGGCGCAGTGGCTCAGGCTTGCAATTCCAGCAATTTTGGAGGCCAAGGTGACAGGACTGCCTGAGCCCATGGGTTTGAGAACAGCCTGGGCAACTTGGCGAGACCTCATCTCTACAATAAATCAAAAAAAAATATTAGCCATGAGTGGTAGCACACACCTATAGTTCTGGCTACTTGGAAGACTGAGGCAGAAGGATCGCCAGAGCACAGCGGGTTGATGCTGGGGTGGCCATGAGTGTGTCACTGCACTCCAGTCTGGGCGATAGAGTGAGACTCCCAATTCGGAAAAAAAAAAAAAGGTGCAGGTACTTTTCATCAGGTTCCGGGCTCTTCCTTAAGTACAGAGACCCTCTCTCAGGTGAGAAGGATCTCCCTTAGGTGGGAGAGCTGTCCCTCAGATTCATTGCAGCTACAGGAGTCTTTCTCATGTCAGGGGTTCTTCATCACATGCTGTGCTTTTTGTCTAGTGTAGTGGCTCTTTCCTAGGTGCTGGGCTCCCCCTCGCATGTTAAGCTCTTTCTAACATGCAGCAGCTCTTCATTAGGGACTGGGATCTCCATCGGGTGCAAGGATTCTCTCAGGTGCACAGCTCCCTCATTTCTAGGGCTCTCCATTAGGGGCAGGGTCTCTTCATCAGGTGTTGGGTGCTCCCCCACGAGTTTGGCTCTCCATAAGGTGTATGGGCTCTTCATCAGGGACTGACTGCCTCTTTTTCAGGTTCAGGGGCTCCCTCAGGAGCAGGGACTTTCTAAGGTACTGGGTTCACCTTCAATTGCTGGGGCTTTCCCTCAGATGTAAGACTCTCCATGAGGTCTTGGGCTCTTATTCAGGTGAACAGATTTTTCATGTGCACAGTGTCTTCCTCTGATACAGTGGCTCTTCCTTAGGTGTAGGAAATCTCCTTCAGATTCAGGAGTGCTCCCTCAGGTTGTGAGACTCATGTACAGAAGCACTTCTTCAGGTGCAGGACTCTCCCCCAGGTGCAGGGACTCATCAGGTTCTGAATTCTTCCTCAGGTGCTGGACTCTTTCTCAGGTGCAGGCCTTTTCTCAGGTGCACGGTTCTTTTTCAGGCACAGGGCTCTCCCTCAGGTGCTGGGTTTTTTGTCAGTTATAGGGACTCTCCCTTAGATGCAGAGCTCTCCCTAAGGTGTTGGGCTTTCTCTAAGGTGCAGGGGCTCTTTATCAAGGACTGGGCTCTCCCTTGGGTGCAGGCCTCTCCCTTATTTGCAAGGTTGTCTGTTAGGGCAGGGGGTTCATCAGGTGCAGGGCTCTCCCTCGGGTGTTAGGCTCTTTCTAAGCTGGAGGGGCTCTTCCTCAGCAGTTGGGACCTCTCTCAGCTTTAGGGGTTCTCCCTCAAGTACATGCCTTCCCTCAGGTGCAGGGCACTTAGGTGCAGGAGCTTATCCTCAGGAGCTGGCTCTCTTCCTTATATGAGGGGTTTCCATAAGGTGCAGGAATTGCCCAGGTGCTTAGGCTCTCCCACTGGTCCATGGGCTTTTCCTCAGGTTCTAAGCTCTCCATCAGGAGCAAGTGTCTTCACTAGGTGCTGGGATCTCTCTCGGGTTCAGGGGCTCTCCCTATGGGTACAGGAGCTCTCTTTCAGGTGCAGGACTCACCCTTATGTGTACTTCTTTTATTCCACCTCTATTTTTGTGAGTCTCTGAGGAGGTGGAGGTAGTGTGGGCATTAGCTCTAGCAGAGTCTTGTCCTTTTGTCTCTGCAGCCACAATCATATAGAGACTGCAGCCGGTGATCACCATTCTACTACCTGGAACACAGGTGTGTCATTTTTCTACATGAATACAAGGTCCAGACAGCCTGCCCCAGCCACACAACTACAAAGTGCTGTGGCCGATCTCTTCCAGGGTTTTGGGGTCACAGTTCCTGATGTCACAGTCTATGTTGTCACAGCACTCGATGTCACATCCCTGATGGCCAGGGCAGGCAACCAAGACTGAGGACCTTCCTACAGCACTCCAGGGTGGCACTAGGTGATGGGTACTGTGAGACATGGGGACAAGGACAGCGTGGCCAGTTCCAGGACAGGGCCATGTGTTCCTAACAGCCTTGAGGGCACTGACTCACATCAGCCCCCTGCACAGCTGTTCCAGGCTCCTTAATTTCCCCTGTCACTAGACCCTGACACAGCTAAGGGAAGGCCAAGGTGGCAGGTCCTTAGGGAGAACCTACCTCAGGGGGCATCTCAGCCATTTGGGGGCAGCACTCTTTGACTCTCATGGGATCGACGTTCCTCCCTCTTCTTGCAGGGGTCCCCCCTTTTCTCACTGGATGAGGTGAGGGTCTGACCAGAGGCCTTAGCAACTAGCTCCACCTTTCAGTTCCAGGGTCCAACCTAATTGGTCTAAGGGAAGCCCCACCCCTTTGTCACAGTGGGCTGAGAAATGGGCGTGTGACCTACAGGACCTTCTGGGAAGTTCCCTTGGGTCTATAAAAGCCCAGCAGCAAGACAGTCTCCCCTTTCCCCAAGTGTAGTCCCCAGTTCCTGCTCCAAGGAGGGTGTTACTGGGGAGGCCCACTGTTCAGGGAGTAGGCCGCCATGCACCCAGGAGAAAGCAGCTCAGAGCTGGCAAACAGGCAAGGGCACATGATACAGACCTCTGTGACCTACACGTAGTGACTGACTTGGTTCCAGTCCTCCCCTCAGCTCACTAGGGATGCCTGGTTAGAGCCTCCTGCAGATGTGGAAACTGAGGCCCAGGGAGGTAGAGTTAGTAACCGATCTGGGATCACCCACCAACTTGGTTCTGCCTTCAAACCCGGCTGTGTCCTCAGCTTGTGCAAGGGATTGGGGTAGGACCCTGACTCGGTGGCACCACAGCCTACCTGCTGCCTGCTTTCCTATTCTCCCTCCTCCATCCTGCCTTCCCTCCATTCAGAAGTGACAGTGTTTGCCAGCTTGAGCTGTCCCCACCCTTTATGGCCACCTAAGTCAGATTTCACGCCTGAAGCCATGCTGGCTTCGCTGGACTGCTGACCTGGTCACATACACTCTGGGGTGGTAGTTCCCACATTTGCATTTTAATGTTAAATTAACATTAAAAGAAGACCTGTGAGTCTCATATATCTACATTTCATCATGCCATTGGCCATTAGGTCTTCCAAAATCTGTTTCTGGTAAGCATAATCGCCATATCATAAGGAGGGACTTCTTCCAGGGATATGTCCCCCCTGTCAGAAGCTGCATTCATTCCTCTGTCCCTGCTCTGAGCCTGGCCAGGCTCCTCCCAACCCCAGGTGCTGGTTTCATATACCCTAGACTTTTCCCAAGCCATGCCCTCTACCTGGGCATGCTCCCTTGCTTCATGTCTGCCCTGCAGTGTATTAAATTGTGTGTGTATCTTGTCTCCCATAATGCCCTGGAAATTCTATGAAGACAAGACTTATCCTCATCCATCTCATCTTGATATCCTTACATTACCTAGCGCAGTGCCAGGACGATAGGAGACAGCTGGTGTATGTTTGTGGAATGACAAATGAATGAATGAATTTTCCTCTTATCTGAAAAGGCTACAGCTATGCCTACTCTTGAGACCAAGGAAAAAACTCTTTTTTTTTTTTGGAATAGTTCCCCCAACAAGGTAGTACTGTGCAGTTGGGGGGCGGGTCTCACACTAGTTTAAACAATTTAGATGACTCTTGGTCTCTCATGTATTCAGAACTCTTTTTTTTTTTAAGTTGTGGTCTTACTGTGTCACCCAGGCTAGAGTACAGTGGCATGATCACAGCTTACATCTTGACATCTTAGGGCTCAGGAGATCTGACCACCTCAGCCTCCTGAGTAGCTGGGACTACAGGCACACATCACCATGCTGTGCTAATTTTTTGATTTTATGGCAAAGACACAATCTTGCTATGTTGCCCAGGCTGGTCTTGAACTCCAGAGCTCAAGAGATCCCCCTGCCTCGGCCTCCCAAAGTGCTGGGATTACAGGTGTCAGTCACTGTGCCCAACCTCTCATATATTTTAAATAGGACTTTAATTTTGGTGCAAGCCCATAGGCAGAGTTGCAAAGCCTGTCACTTTACAGTCTACAGCAGTGATAAATGTATGGCAACCCCCCAACCCCCCACTCTCCACACACACACATACAGGCTTCCCGATGTCCTCATCCTCTGGGCTAAGTATAGTCACAGACCAGAGTGGGAGTGGAAAGTTCTTGTGGGTAACTTAAATCCACATACACTCCCTACCCATGAGATTGACAGCTTTGACCTTCTTTCCTGGTCTGGTTAGTGTCAGAAACATAAGACACTGAAGTTTGGCCCTGTCCTTGCCTTTTCCCAGCAACAGTGGAAAGTCAACACTGTGCCCTCAAAGACGCAGAGAGATGGACCAAAGCCTGACACCAACCCTGCCACTCTCAGCTCCTGGGTAATTGTGATAATAATAATAATCTGACCCACTCCAAGTTTTCAGACTGTCTACTTTGGAGAAGTGTTTCTTGATGATTGAAAGTTCAGGCACTGAGGCTGGGCATGGTGGTTCATTTCTGTAATCCCAGCACTTTGGGAGGCCAAGGCCAGAGGATTGCCTGAGCTCAGGGGTTTCAGACCAGCCTGGGCAACTTGACGAGACCTTGTCTCTACAATAAATCAAAAAATAAACCAGGCGTGCTAACTCGTGCCTGTTGTTCCAGCTACTCGGAAAGCTGAGGTGGAAGGATCACCTGAGCCCAGCAATCAAAGGCTGTGGTGACCATGAGAGTGCCACTGCACTCCAGCCTAGGCAACAGAGTGAGACGCCAACTCAAAAAAAAAAAAAAAAAGAAGAAGAAGAAGAAGAAGAAGAAAGTACAGATGTACAGTCACTGAACGTTAAGTTCAGACTCTGCCACCTTCTTCAACTGGGGACACTAAGAAGGTTCCCATCCTCTCAAAGTGCTGGTGCCCCCATCTGTAAAACAAGCCTCATGGAGCTTGGAGTGAATTTGTCCATGGAAAGATGCTTTTGCGTCCCATGCACCTCTTCCTGCTAGAACAGCATTTGGCCAGCAGGTTGGGCATGCAGACTGCTCTACTCTCCTGCACCCCCTTAAGAAAGATTGAGGAGCCACAGAGGACTTGTCCTTATGTTTGACTCTCCAGGCACTTGCTGTCAGCACACATACCTCCAGTGGGTGTCACTGTCTTTGCCTGAGGCACCAATGGCTTATTTAGCATGTGGGCTTTGGAGGCAGATTGCAGGATTTTGAATTCCAGCTCTAAAATGTTCAGTGATCCCCCTGAATGACCCCAGTTTTAGTATTGAAAGTCCTGGGTCCTGGGCAAAGCAGGATAATGGGCCCTTCATGGACTGTGAATCTGGCTAATTTGCCCTCTCAGTAGCTCGGGGATTTGAGCAATCCTAAATCATCCTTGGTGATTGGGATGGAAGAAGAGTGTTTGCGGCATCTGTACCAGCATCTCAGACAGCGCTGGGGTCTGCCCTGACCCCTGTCCACACAAGGGCCTAATTCTGGGAGCCCTGAGCTCCCTTGGCTGATCTAACCCTAACCCTTGAGAAGCCATCAGGTGCCTGGTCTCGGCCACCTCTCGGGGATAGGAAGGAGCCTCATCATGGTCACTGCTAACAGCAGGGCTGCCTCTCACCTGTGTGTGAGTCACATCAAGTCTCAACTGCCCCAGGTCAGCTAGAACCCAAGGACAGAGAAACAAAAACATTCTTCCTGGGGAGCAGATAGAGGCTGGGGTGTGGGTGATGACCGAAGCAGGCAGGGTCCCTGTCATGAGAACAGGCCACTGCTGTCTCCAGAGCATCGGCCTCACTGAGAACCTGGGGTCATCCTCGCTGCTATGAGGCATCATCCATCAGTGGCAGCTCTGCTTTCTGATCCCATGCTCCAGTGCTCTCCTTTTTCCCCACCCTGTCTACCACTCAGGTATGTGCATGCACACACGTGTGTACACACATGTGCACAAACACATATGCATACGTGTGAATACTCACATGCACATAGAGATGCCCGAAATTTTACTGCTAGTGAACCACTGCTTTGGGAAGACACTGTTTATTCCTGAGATGATGAAAGAGGAGGAAAAGCCAGAGAAAGAAGAGAAAAGGCCAGAGAAAGAGTGTTCTGGGATCCTAGAAACAGGTTCATCAGCTTTAGAGGGCAGCAATAGGCTGAATGTTTATGTCCCTCCAAAATTCAGTGTTGAAACCCTGCTGAGGTGATGTGTCAGGAGAGGCTACTGGGAGGCAGTGGGGTCATGAGGGTGGAGCTCACATATGGGATCACGCCTTTAGAAGAAGGACCCCAGGATCTCCCTCTTCCTGCATTTGTCTGTGGACCAGGAAGGTGACCGTCACCAGACATTGACTCTGTTGGTGCCTGCCTCCAGAGCTATGAGGATTGCAAGTCAGTGGTTCACAAGCTGCTCAGCATATGGTGTTCTTTTAGGGCAGCCTGGAGGGACCAAGGCATGGCCCTCATGCCTGGAGCCCCATGTCCCAGCCTTCTCACTTCCCAGGATGGTTGGAGCCACATCAACCTCCCAGTCTGCTTCCTACACTGCTGTTGAACTGGGGCTGTAGGGAAACCTGGACCCTTCTCTCTGTATACTCGTGGTTCTGGGTAGGACTGGGCCAGTACCGGAGCTGGAAACAGGAGATGCAGATAATAGAACATCCTTGTCTCTGGCTGTCCCAGAGCCCAGCGAGGAATGCTTGGGTCCAGGAGCCCCAAGGCAGAGCATTTTCCAGGATCCCAAAGAAACCCAGAATCCTGTGTGGATAAGCTGTCAATACCATCACTGTTCCTGTGACTGCCAATGATGGTGGCACTCAAATGCAAACTGATGATACAGTGTTCTGATTCCCCTCCCTCCCCCACCTCTATGTCTGCATGTCTCCCAGCCAGCAGTGAGTGTCTTCCCACATTTGGAATCTGGTTTAACCTGTGATGTGCTGCAGCTATCTGAGTGTACCAGAGCTGACGTGGTGCCAGGCAGCTCAGGCCTCGAGAAGCCATCCTTTCCCCTGGGACTTGTGCCAAGTTTGAATAACCAAGGGTAGCTGGCTCTGTAGAAGGGACACATGACCCAGCTAACATGACCCTTGTCCCAGCTGACAGCCCACCAATCTCCACACATGGGAGCCAGGCCTTCTTAGACTAGCAAGCTCTCAGCAACCTGCTCCCTGACTCACACACAAGACCAGCCATGCCTAGCCCACATCAGCAGAGCTCACAAGCAGACTTGGAGATGCATGAGCAGTGGTACACGCTTCTTACGTTAGGCCACTGAGTTGGGGGTGGCTGTTGCACAGCAATAGCTAGCTAACTAATACATGACTTTTCTTTTTTAAGAGATTGACTCTAACTCTGTCCTAGGCTGGAGTGGAGTGGCTTGATCATAGCTCAGTATAACCTCAAAGTCCTGGGATCAAGCAATCCTCCTACCTCAACCTCCTGAATACTGGGACTACAAGGCCACCCACCACCATGCCCAGCCTATAACGTTTGTTGGCCATTTACTATTGACCAAACTCTATGCTGGGAGCTTTACCCAAAATACCTCATTAAATTCTTACAAAGTTCCATACAGTAGATATTATCATCTTCATTCTATAAAAGTAGAAACTGATGTTTTAAAATCTGAGTAACAGCCAGGCTCGGTGGCTCAGCCTGTAATCCTGCACCTTGGGAGGCTGAGGTGAGTGGATTGCCTGAGCCCGCGGGTTCGAGACCCACCTGGGCAACTTGGTGAGACCTCATCTCTACAATAAATCAAAAAATTAGCCAGGTGTGGTAGTGTGCACCTGTAGTTCCAGCTACTTGGAGGGCTGAGGTGGAAGGATCGCTGGACCCCAGCAGGTTGAGGCTGCGGTGGCTGGGAGCGTGCCACTGCACTCCAGTCTGGGCGACAGAGTGAGACTCCAACTCAAAAAATAATAAATAAATAAATAAATAAATAAATAAATAAATAAAATCTGAGTAACTTGCCCCAGCCACACAGTGAAAAGTGGATCCTAGACTTGAACCCAAGCATCCTAACTATAGCCCAATTCAGATCTCCTTTCTTTGAGCAGTTTTTGCCTTTTGCTTCCTCAAAGATCAGCTTGGCTCCAAAATTTTAGGACTTTATAAAAGATTCTTGTCGTGGTAGCCTCAGTCTCTTTGGTTCAGGGTGTGATTGATTTTGGTCAGTGCCTGCGTGGACATTCTGAGCAAGCAGCCTTGGCATCATCTCTAATGCCTCTCTCCCACGTGTAGTTCATCAGCAAATCCTGTTGGCTCTTCCTTCACAATCTGGGTTCCTGTCACTTTCATCACCTCTGCTGCTACCATTCTAGTCCATCCAGCCATCCTCTCACCTAACCTGGCAGCAGCCTCCCAGCTGGCCTCCCAGATTTCTACCCACTCTTGTCCAGGTAGCCATCCCTCCTTATCCGACCCTGGCAGCCTCTTCTCTCCTGATCCCCCTGACAGTACTCCTCCCCACTACGATCTCATGTCCCCTGGAGTGAATGTTTGAAAATTAAGTTTGATTATGGCAGTCCACTGCTCAGTTCCCTTGCATGGTTCCCAGCACACTTGGGACAGAATCCTGGCACTCCCACAGCCTCTGGGTTTCATGGTCTGGGCCCTGGCCATGCCTCCATCTGCGTCCCCTGATTCATTGTGCTCTGGGCACACAGGTCCTCTAGCTCCTCACTCAGGTGAGCTCCTGCCTTCGGGCCTACCCTGTTGTCCTGCCCAGAACATTTCTCTGCCCCAGATATCCACACAGGTTCCCTCTTGTCTGTCAACCCACATATCCCTTTCATGACTCCCTCTCCTCATGCTGCTTTATTTGTTTTTATTTGTATTGGAACACTTACCACCACCTACTGTTGTCTCATATTTGTTGATTGTTAATTGTTTTTCTCTCCTAGCAGAGTATCAAAGCTTCATCTGTTTCCAGATACCTTTGTCTGTTGAGGTGCAGTGACACAATACCATAGATAAGGTGACTTAAAGCAACAGACATTTACTCTGCACAGTTCTGGTGGCTGGGAAATCCAATATCAAGGCACCGGCAGATTGGTGGTGAGGTCTGTTCTTGTCACAGACAGTGACTTCTTGCCATGTGCTTACAGAGTGGAAGGGAGGAAGTCTGGAGCCTCTGGAAGGAGGAGCTGCCTGCCAGTTCTAGGCTCCGTACCTCAGTGGCCATTCCTGATGGTCTACTACCTGCAGTAACTGTGCTCTGCAGTTGACCTCCCAAGAATGTGTGTGAACGATGACCATGATGTAGGGCTGAAGCTACTCCTGAGGATGTCTGTCAAGCTGAGTTGCTTTTTCATTGTTGAATACATTGTCATTTGAAACGCCAGTGTCAGTGCCTTCTTCTGGTGAGCCATGCCAATTGTGTTCATTTTACACTTTCCCTGCCTTCCTTCCTCCAGGGGGATATCCCTGGCTGGCTTTCTTGATGGAGTGGGTTTGTTTTTGCTTTTAGTGAAACAAAAAGCAAAAGAGTAGGCAACCTGAGAAGGCTAAGTGGACTGCTTGCCGGAACAGGGAACAGCCCCTCCTGGTCTCGCCTGTCCACTGATCATAGGATGGGGGCCAGAGGAACATAAACAGCCCCTGCTGAGTGCTATGGGGAGGAGCAGCAACTCTACTGGCCCAGGGCCCATCCCTGGAAGCTGGCAGCAGTATTGATCAACCACAAGGCAGGTTCTTGAACAGGAGACAGTGTGACAGGATGTACATATTTACATACTAACCCTTGAAACTTTGACACCAAAATCTCAAAAGGTGTCATTTCTGCCTTGCGGGATTGTGAATATTCTTTCTGCATCTTTGTGATGCCTCATTCTTCTGCAGGCCTGTGTCACCTGTAGTCTCAAGCATCATTGAGCCTTCCAGCACTGTCACTCTTTGTCCACACTCCTTGCCCCCTCTTGCCCCTCCTGGCCCCTTTTCAGTCCTCTTTTCTCACCCTTTTCCCAGCCTTAGAGGAAAGGAGTCTCCTCTCTCTGCCCTGCCCCCGCCCCCATCCTAATTGAGAATGCTGAAACTGGGCGCATGATGGAGATTTTTCCTATCCTAAACCTTAGGCCTGTCCATTGGCCTCCTCCAGACAGTTTCCTGGAAAGAGCTGCTCATGGCCCAAGAAAAGAGATAGCAGAAACAAGAGAGTCACAGGGTGTATCTATCCTGTACAGTGTCCTGCTTCTGAGCTCCAGGAAGAGTGGACTGAGAGAATGGCCAGGGTTTCAGAGTTTGGCCTTCAAGGCAGCATTTGGGGACCTACCAGTTCCCTGCTTGTCAAGCAACACCTTCTGCCTTGTGAGTGTGTGATTGGTTTGGAGGAAATGACGCTGCAGACATGCGCCAAGGCTCCAAGTCCTGTGATGAGTCACCTGGGCCCAGAGCCTCCTTCTGCCTTGATTCCTCTCCCTCTGTCTTCTTCTGGCTCCTGAGCCCTGCTCTTGGCCCTCATCACCCTTCCTGCTCTCTTGGTCTTCACCTTTCCACATCTCAGTCCCAGCTACACACTAGTGCCCTGTTCTCTCCCCAAAACTCACCATTCAGTGAGGCACAGCCCTCTACAAATCCTCCAGTGTCTCCCTGACCAGGACAAATAGTAAAGACCTCAGCCTGGTGAGGACAGGCAGGATTCTAAGAATGCCCAGTGACATCCTTCCTAGCATAACCCACTCCCCTCTGAGTGTGGGTGGAGTCTGTTAACAGGTGAGGCCTTCACAACTCAATTATATAATGCAGCAAGGACACTGTCCAGTTGGGCCACTTCAGTCAAATGGCCTCAAGAAGCAGGGAGCTTTCTGCAGTTGGTGCAGAAGAGGGGCTCAAAGATAGAAGCACAAGGAGGCCTCTACCACAGCCTACAGGAAATGGGGAATCTCAGCCCTACAACCATAGGAAATAGAAATTTGGCAGCAACCTGAATCAGCTTGGAAGCTGGCTTTCCCCCAACAGCCTCCATCCAGATAAGAGCCAACACCTTGATTTTAGCCTGTGAGGCCCTAAAGAGGGACCCGTGTGACCCGCCTTACCTTCTGACCTACACACCTATGATTGAATATGTGTCTTTTAAGCTCATAAGTTGCGGCAATTAAAAATAAACATGCCTGAGACTTAAAGCCATAAGAGTTCTTATCCAGCAACTTCTCCAATTCCCTCTCCAACATAAACTCGGCAATGAGTTGGGGTTCAAGTCTGGACTCTACCACTGTGGCAAGTTACATGGCATCTATGTTCTTCCTTTACTTCATCTATTTGAGATAATTCTAGAACCTTTCTCATATTGGAAGGATTAAGGGAAATAATGCAGCAAAGTGCTTAGCACAGTACCTAGCACAAAGTAAAGGCTAAGAAATTATTAGTAGTATTATTATCCTGTTATTAAGTCTCTGCAAATGTTCCCCTGATGTCGAGTGGGTTTACCAGCTGAGGAAAATGCGCTCTTGTTCTTTCCCCATCCCTCGCTCCCTGGATCAGACGCTGCCTGTCCTCATGAAGCCCATGGGTCCTCCAGCTCAGGTGGTCCAGCCTGTACAGTCCGAGTAATACTCAACTACTAACCCTCCACACCAGTAAATAAAAAAGTAGGGAACTGGTTGAAAGAAGTTTATTTCTGAATTCGAATACAGAGAGCAGAGCTGGTCTCCTGCTCTTTCTAAAATGGTTCTGCTCATGCTTCAAGTATTAAGTTCGCTTTTATAAGTTCAGAGTTGTTGGTACCTATACATTGACTACATGACTAGCAGAGCATTGTATAGAATTTAAGTTACAGCTGCATTTTGTCAATTATGACATTTATGGACCTCATTTCCTGACACCAGTTACTAGAGGTATCTCGGTTTCTTATCAGTAACACCAGGCAGAGGTGTTAATCAAGCTTGCCATAGAGTAAAGGGAGTTAACAAGGCCTAAGACATCACAAAAGCTATATATTCACAAGACTTACAATTACCTTGATACTATGTTATTCAAACCTTTGACTACTAATACAAGGGAGTAAATGGGGATTTATATCTCTCAGTTAACTGTGCACAGTGTGCAGAGAAGTTGAGGATTCTTTGAAGATATTTACTGGCAGTACATAGGGGATAAGAGGAAATGCTCCTTTTGTTAACTCCAGGAATGTGTTGAACACTTGCTATGCCCTTCTCAAGGTGTTGTGGCAATATGGGTAGATAATAACAGGCCTCCATATCACTTCTAACCCATTTATAAGGTTTCATAAATTTATAAGCTGCTAATCCCATTCATGGGGGCCCTGCCCTCTTAACTTTGTCTCTTCCTAAATGCCCCACCCCTGAATACTGCTTCATTGGAGATTTAAGTTTCAACATGAATTTTGGGAAGGTCTCACAAACTTTTAAACCATACACAGTTCTATCAGTTTTCTTTCTTTCTTTCAGATGGTTTATTATTCCTCTTGGGATGAGATAAACTCAGAGACAACAGGGGTGATGCTTTACTAGTACTAATAGTTAAATGTAGAGACTTTAGCCTTTCATTCTGCCTAGGACTTTGAGAGGACATGATCTACTTTATTTTGGTTCCAAAGAACTTCTTACCAGTTCTTCCTACTTCTAGAAATGTTTAAATGGAAACAAGTTCTAGAAAGGTTGATGATGAGGTGGAAAATGAGAGGGAAGGATAGGCCACTAAAAAATGAGCCTTGGGCCGGGCTCGGTGGCTCAGCCTGTAATCCCGTGCCTTTGGGAGGCTGAGGTGAGTGGATTGCCTGAGCCCGTGGGTTCGAGACCCGCCTGGGCAAGCGAGACCTCATCTCTACAATAAATCAAAAAATCAACCGGGCGTGGTAGCGCACGCCTGTAGTTCCAGCTACTTGGAAGGCTGAGGCGGAAGGATCGCCGGAGCCCAGCAGGTCGAGGCTGCGGTGGCCAGGAGCGGCCACTGCACTCCAGTCTGGGTGACGGAGTGAGATTTCAACTCAAAAAAAAAAAA
>CAUYQG010274967.1:0-14583 GCA_963574415.1 Tarsius wallacei | reverse complement strand
GAATTAATTTTTGTGTAGAGTATGATTTATGTACCTGGTTTTCCTTTTGTTTTTTTTTTTTTTTTTGAGTTGGAGTCTAACTCCGTCGCCCAGACTGGAGTGCAGTGGCCGCTCCCGGCCACCGCAACCTCGACCTGCTGGGCTCCAGCGATCCTTCTGCCTCAGCCTTCCAAGTAGCTGGAACTACAGGCACACACTACCACGCCCAGCTAATTTTTTGATTTATAGTAGAGATGAGGTCTTGCTTGCCCAGGCGGGTCTCGAACCCACGGACTCAGGCAATTCACTCACCTCAGCCTCCCAAAGGCGCGGGATTACAGGCTGAGCCACCGAGCCCGGCTTCCTTGCTTTCTTACCATCTTTCCTAGGTATACTAATATACCAATCACATTATTTAACTAGTAAATTATATTAGAAGATTTAAAAAGCAATAGTATCCATTTTACTCAAATCTTTCATTTAATGAAGAAGGAAGAAACGCTTTTCTGCTCATTTTCTGAAGCTAACACTGCCCTCATACCAAATCAGACAAAGATATTAAAGAAAAGAATAATACAGGCCAATATTCCTCATGAAAGTATAT
Source organism: Tarsius wallacei (assembly GCA_963574415.1). Classification (NCBI taxonomy): domain Eukaryota; kingdom Metazoa; phylum Chordata; class Mammalia; order Primates; family Tarsiidae; genus Tarsius; species Tarsius wallacei. The sequence continues at coordinate 14,000 of CAUYQG010274967.1, read as the reverse complement.
ACAGAAATTCTTAACTAAATGTCCAACCCAGGAATAAACATAAAAGATACTACAATGTGCAAAAGAGTAGTTTATTCCAGGAATGCAAGGTTGGCTTAACGCTAAAAACCAATCAATGTAATTTGCCATATTTATAAAACAAAATATGTAAATTATGTGATTACCTCAATAAATGCAGGAAAAGTAATTGAAAATCAACATGCATGTTGATTAAAAACTCTTAACAAACAAGGAATAGATAAGAATTTACATAACCTGATAAAAGTTATCTTTTTTAAAAAATCAACAGCAAACATTATTCTAAATGTTTCAATATTAAAAGATTTTCTCTTGACACAATAATGCTTGCTATTCAAATTGTACTGGGAGCTGGGCTCGGTGGCTCAGCCTGTAATCCCACGCCTTGGGAGGCTGAGGTGAGTGAATAGCCTAAGCCCGCAGCTGGGCAACTTGGCAAGACCTCATCTCTACAATAAATCAAAATTAACTGGGAGTGGTAGCGCACAACTGTAGTTCCAGCTACTTGGAAGACTGAGGCGGAAGGATCGCCGGAGCCCAGCAGGTCGAGGCTGTGGTGGCTAGGAGCCGCCACTGCACTCCTGTCTGGGTGACAGAGGGAGATTCCAACTCAAAAAAAAAAAAAAACATTGTACTCAGAGTTCTGGCCAAAGAAATAAGACCAAAAAAATTAAAAGACTAAACATTGGAATAAAAGAAATTAGCCTCCTGCAATTGACAAAATAATTATGTGGTTGAATTTTTTTAAATCTGCAGACGAACCATGAGAAATAACCTACGAGAAACTAATTTAGCAAATTGCTGGATTAAAAAAATCAATATTTAAAAAAATCAATTACATTTTTACATATAAGCAACAAGATAATAAAAGTTAAGAAAAAATACCATTTAGTATAGCATCAAAAATTACCAAATGTCCAAGAGTAAATTTAACAAAAGATGTCAAGACTACTACACAAAAAATTACTGAGCTAAATTAAAGAAGATAAATTAAAGATTTACATAAATATAAAGAAAAACCATATTCACAGATTGGAATGATCAATATTATAATAATATCAATTCTGTCCAAAAGTAAACTATACTTTTCTTTTTATTAAATTTTATTATAAAATTGTGGGGTACAATTAAGGGTTAGGTATACAAACATTCATTGTGCAGGTACCCTTGTTGATGAGGTGTGCCCCCACCTTCCCCAGGCAGATATTGACTACCGTTAATCCCACCTCGCTGCCCCCCTTCCCCTCCATAGTTTCTCGCTACTGTCAATTCTTTTCTTATAGTATTATGGTAGTTGTTTAAAGTTCATTTATGAGTCAGAACATGTGGTACTCAGATCTTTGTTTCGTGAAAGATCACTCAGTATTATAAACTCTAATTCCATCCAAATTGCTGCAAAATTCATGATATTGTTATTCTTAATGACTGCGTAATATTCCATTGTGTATATGAACCACATTTTTTTATCCAGTCCTCTTTTGATGGGCAACATGTAAACTATACTTTTCATGTGCTCCCAATCAAAATTATAATGAATAAAATATAGAGTCATATAAACTAATATTTTATAAGGGACCCATGTAATTTAATTGAGATGACAGTCTTTTCAACAAATGGTGCTCAAACACTTGGATGTCTATATACAAAATGAAAACCAGGTACATAAATCATACTCTACACAAAAATTAATTCAAAATAAATCATAGAGCTAAATGTAAAACATTAAGTTTATAGCTTCTAGAATAACATCGAAGAGAAAATTTGCATGGCTTTGGTTTTGGTGATGGTGTTTATATAAAATATCAAAAGTACAATCCACAAAAGAAAAAAATGCTAAATTATAGTTTAGTAACTTTAAAAACTCTGCTCTGTAAAACACACACATACACATTTTTAAAAATGAAAAGACAAGACACAGACTGAGAGAAAATGTATTTAAATCACATATATGACAAAGGATTTGTATCCAGGATATGTAACGTAAAGAAAGAACCCGAATTTAAAATGGGTAAAAAATTGAACAGGAGTTTCACCAAAGAAGATATATAGTTGCCAAACAAAAACATGAAAGATGCTGAAATTATATATAATTAAGGGAATGCAAATTAAGACCACAATTAGATATCACTATATACTTATTAAACAGATTTGAATCCCAAAAAACCCTGAAAATATCAAATGCTGACAAGGATGCAGACTTACAGGGATTCTCATTCAATGTTGGTGGAATGCGAAATGTTAGAGCCACTTTGGAAAACATTTTTGCAATTCCTATCAAGTTAGACATAGATTTACCATACCATTTAGTTATTGCAGTCTTGGGTATTTATCAAAGTTACTTGAAAGTCTATGTTCACACAAAAGCCTGTATGTGAATGTTTTTAGCAGCTTTATTCCTAATTGATAAAAACTGGAAGGAAACAAGAATGTCTTTAACAAAGGAAAAGATTTATTAAAAATAAAAACTTGTGGCACATCTATCCATGAACTATTCAGCTATGAAAAGGAATGAGCTACTGATTCACACAATGATATGGATGAATCTTAAATACATTGTGCTAAGTGAAAGAAGCCATACCCAAAGCACTACATATTGTGTGATTTTATTCATATGACATTGTAGGGGGAAGATAAAACTATTAAAAATTAAAACAGATTAGTGGTTTCCAGCAGGTGGGGGTAGGATGTTTGACTACATTGAAATGAAACATATAATGAAAGGGACTCACAAAGCAAATTTTAGGGTGAAGAGACAGTTCTAGCAGTGATGAACACATGACTCTATGCATTTGTCAAAAGTCATACAACTGTACACTACAAAGTATGCACTAAAACTTTAAAATGAACTGACCCATATAACTTTGAAAGATGATGTTTTGAGTAAAAATTATAAGGCTATAAACAAAAGGAATTGTTCATAAATATTGTACTCTAGTAGATGAATACAGGTTAACAAATCTGAAATTGCTTTATTTCTATACTAGTGTTGAACAAATAAATAAATAAAAAATGAATGGTGAGTTTCTCACTGCTGGAAAAAAGAGGTATAGTAAAAAAGATAAGCTCAAATGAACTTGTTACTACTAGATCAGAGTCAGAGATACTAGTATAAACTCATGTACATACAGTCACATGTCACTTAACAATAAGGATACATTCTGAGAAACAGGTTGTTAGGTAATTTCATACACAAACCTAGATGGAATGGCCTTTTATACTCCCAGGTATAGTCTATTGCTGCTAGGCTACAAACTGCATGATATGTTACTTTACTAAATACTATAAGCAATTATAACATAATGGTATTTGTATATCTAAGCACATCTAAATATAGAAAAGGTACAGCAAAAATATGGTAATATCTCATGGGATTGCCATCACGCTTGCAGTTCATCATTGATCAAGACATTATGCAGCACATGACTATATAATATATATATGTATACAAGTGGATAGATACAGAAATAGTTATAGATATGTGTGTGTATTTATGTGTTAGCATTCATATACATACAAACACATACACACATCATATATGAGGTCTGACAATTAAGTTTGAAAATTCCACCTAGAAAAAAATGCTACATATCTCATTGCTGAATATCACCATGGTCACTTTCAAAGTTCTCCCCTTAGGAAGCTATGCACTGACACCAGTGCCTAGTTCACATGTCAAAACAATTTTGGAACCCTTTTTCTGAAATGGCCATCAGAACTGTTGTCATATTACCTTGATGTCCTGAATGTCATCACAATGCTTTCCTTTCAATAGTTCCTTTATCTTTGGGTAAAGAAAAAAGTCACTGGGGACCAGATAAGATGTGTAGGGAGGGTGTTTCAATATAGTTATTTATTTACTGGCTAAAAACTCCTTCACAAACAGCACTGTGTGAGTTGGTGCATTGTTGTGATTGCAAGAGCTCCTTCAGGACCATTTTTGAGCACACCATTCTCATGCCAATATTTTCAGTAAAGATTTTCCTAACTGTTTCTCTACTGATGTTTATTTGGTCTGCTATGCTTCTCACAGTTAGTAGACAATTTTGATGCACAATTTGGTGAATTTTTGCAATGTTTTCATCAGTTCTGCTCATTACTGGCAGCCCTGACCTCTCTTCATCAGTGATGCTTTCTCTCCCCTCAGAAAACTGTTTAATCCATTTGTACACTGCCATTTTCTTCATGGCATTACCCCCATAAACTTGGATTAACACATCCCTGATTTGACTTCCTCTCTTGCCAAGTTTAACAAGGAATTTAATGTTTGTCCATTGCTCTAATTCAAACTTTGACATTCTCATGACAGCTCTGATGGCCATTTCAAAAAAAAAGAGTTCCAAAATTGCTTCAATGGGTAGACTAGGCACTGGCATTGGTGCATAGATTCCCAAGGGGAGTACTTCGAAGGTGACCATAGTGATATTCAGCAATGAGTTCTGTAGTGATATGCAGCAATGAGGTATATAGCACTTTTTCTAGGATGAGTTTCAGAACTTAACTGTCAGATCTCATATATACATATATGTATATCATGTATATATACATATGTGTTCACACACACACACACACCCTAGCATTGTCCATTGAGAAAGCTTAAAAGCAATGATACCCCAGTAAAAACAAGCTGACCCGGTGCCTAGGTCTTAGTTTCCAAGTACCATTCTCTAATAAAAAGAACAAGGACTCATTAGAGAAAGTACTGATTCTAGGACTGGGGCAGGAAATATACAAGATGAGCCTAGAGTATCTTAGTAGTACAAAAAGTAAGGAAGCCTCCAGAAACAAAAACATGACTGTATGTCAAAGACACACAGGAAGTAAGGTGAAAATTTTCCCCATAACCAAAGCTGGGACGATTTGAAAATCTGTGCAACAAGTAAAATGGTGTTGAATTATAACCCCAAGTATAAAGTAAATATACATGAGTTCATACTGATGTAAATAAATGAGTGAATGAATGAATAGAAGAGACAAATCTTTCTCAAGAAGAATTTCAAATAATATGTGAAGATGGTACATCCTACAGAAAGTAGAGCTTAATACCTACCCCTCCTCCACTAGGATGGACGAGACTTAATGAATCATTTCCAAAGAATAGATCAAGAAAATGGAAAAAAATAAATTTAAAATGGATAAACCTGGCAAATATGACTTTAATCAAGTACTGAAGGTTAATGTTGCCAGCAATATCATGTGAGTATTATACCCCATTATATGTAATGAGAAGGACACTTCAACTCTGTTATGTTCTTTCCAAAAGCCCATAACCCCACTATAATCACAAGAAAAACAATGGAAAACCCCAAACTGGGGACATTCTCCAAGATAACTAGCTAATACTGCTTTAGACTGTCAAAGTCATAATGAAAAACAAAGACAGACTAAGAAACTGTTATGGATCAGAGAAGACTACAGAGAAAGACAACCAAACGTAATGTTGTATGCTGGATTAAATTCTGGAAAGAGAATGTTAATAGAAAAACTGGTGAAATCCATAAAAGTCTGGAGTTCAGTTAATAGTAATACATCAATGTCAGTTTCTTAGTCTTGATAAATGTATCATAGTAATGTGGTAATAATGAGAGAAATTGGATGAGGGGTATATGAGAACCCTCTGTACTTTCTCTGCAACTTTTCTGTAAGTATAAAATTATTCCAAAAATTTTTTTTAAAGTTTATTAGAAATATCTGGTGGGACTCGGTGGCTCAGCCAGCATTTTAGAAGCCCCAGGCGAGTGGATTGCCTGAGACCAGCCCAAGCAACTTGGCGAGACCTCGTCCCTATAATAAATAAAAAATTAACCGGATGTGGTAGCACATGCCTGTAGTTTTGGCTACTTGGAAAGCTGAGGCCGAAGGCTCTCTAGAGCCCAGCAGGTCGACGCTGGGGTGGCCGCGAGTGTGCCACCACGCTCCAGCCTGGGCAACAGAGTGAGACTCCATCCCCCCCAAAAAAGAAAAGAAAAGAAATATCCCCACAGAACTTTTTCAGAAATTTACGGGATAATTCTAAGATTTACATGGAAATGCAGTGGGCCAAGAATAGTCAAGACAACCTTGAAAAAAACAAAATTGAAGAACCTATGCCATAAGATATCAAGATGTCATCATAAACCTATAGTTATTGAGACACTGCAAGAACAGGACAACAGAACAACGGAATATCATATAAAGTACAGAAACAAAACTGTATATATAAACCCTTGGTCTATAACAAAGGAGAAACAATGAGCAATGGGGAAAAATTTTTTCAATGTTCTTCTTAATAAAGAGTCCTGATAAATTGGATAGTCATGCTTAGGAAATGAACCTGAGTCCTATTTCATACAATATGCAATAATATTAATTCTAGGTGGAATATACATATATACATGAAAAAGGGAGGGGAAGCTTCCAGAAGGTAATACAGGAGTGTGTCTTAATGATCTGAGGTAGGCAACAATTGACTAAACTAAGACACAAAAAAGAATTAATCATAATGAAAATAAGTTATAAATTAGACCATAAATCAGTAAAAAAAATACAGATAGCTTTTTTTAAAAACATGAACACAAATTTCACATGATAGAATGCCAAAAGGCCAATAAACCTGCGATGAATATTTGCTTAACTTTATTAATAGACAAGTAAATATAAATGTAAATCTTAATAAAATATCACTACCCACTCAGCAGGGTAGCTAATATTAACAAGACTGATGTCTTCCAGTGTTGATGATGACATGACACAATTAAATTCTCTTATAAAGCTGGTGGGAATGTAAATTGGTACAACTACTTTGGAAAAGTGGTTTTGCATTATCTGCTAAGTTAAACATTCAGGTTACCCTTGACCCAGAAATCTCACTCCTAGGTATGTACCCAAGAGAAATAAACCAAAAGAAAGTACAAGAATCTTCATAGCAGTTTTGTTTATAATAGAAAAATACTGGAAACTCCAAATGTTCATCAAAAGTAGAATGGATAAATAAATGGTGATAGATGCATACAATGGAGAATGATACAGCAAATAAAAATGAACACATTATTTATCTACAAAACAACATAGATGTACCACATATAAATAATGCTGAAGAGAATAAGACACACACACCCCACAAACACATACATACACATTTTAAAAATAAACAAAATGAATACAAGCATTAGCAATAAAGCTAAAGGACACCCTGGAAGGGACCCAACAGATTATTCTAGGAGTCTGGTAATGATCCATTGCTTCACCTGAGTGGGGTGTACTCAATTTGTTATAATTCACCATGCTGTATACTTATGACTTTTGTACTTTTCTATATGTATTTCAGATTAAAAGCTGTCATATAAATAAAAAAATTAAAAGAATTGTATGAACCTTGCAGATCATATGGAAAGGAAGTATAATTATTCTGAAGAAAAATTGAGAGATGCTGAACCCAACATCTAATATTAATAAAACAAGTGACATGTGTTTCTAGCTCAGTTGAACTACATTAAAGCAGCATAGTCAGTGCTGTGGAGAGTGCTACGGAGAGAAAGCAGAGGCTGTGTGTCCTGTCCTCCCCTGTCCTGTGCTACCACCTCCCTCCTGTGTTATTTCTAGGTCTTCGGATAAATAAGCTTAAGAGGAGATATTCTTATGAAAAAATATGTATTCCCCATTTCTATCTTACTCCACAGTAGAAAAAAGTATATGACTAACACTTCTCTCCGAACCCCTGCAGGAAAAGGAGAGACTTAACCAATGAATGAATTATAGAGGAACAACTTGTGTTTTGTGTTCATCTATGTCTTATATTGGCTTAGAACTTAGAAATGGGAAACACAGTTATTTAACCCTTCCCCCAACCCCAACATGTATTATTACAGGCAATTTATAGATATGGGGACTAGGATTCAAAGAAGATAAGTGACAACCAATGCCATGGTAGTACTTATGACTAACCAACTCCAAAATCCATGTTTTTTCCAATGTATCACACAGCTTCCAAAACAAGTAATATGAAAGTAAGTGGTGCATAGATATTAATTCCCAATGGCAAAATCTGGGATGGCTTCTTAAAGGAGCTGAGATGTGTTACCTGGGTTTTGGAAAATAAATATGTCTATAAGAATGATGACAAGCAGCAGCCTTTTTCCTAGCTAGGAAAACAGCCTTTCTTTTCTTTAAAACCACACAGTTTTCTAAATGTGTCTGTGGGTGAGGACATCTGTTTATGTGGAAAGATGCAAGATGAAGCATTCATTTACCCAGTTCTGGCCTAATCAGGGTAAAACTGAATGGTAGACATCATGGTGGTTTGGCAATTTGTGCAAACCAGGCTCCAGGTGGCCTTCTCTCTCCCGCAAAACCCAGTAGTTGGTGTGGGGGGAAGAGAGAGAGAGAGAGGAAACTAAAAGGTTATTGTTTTGTGAATGTGCAAAGCTCTGTCTGCCTTAGATGAGATTATTATCTGGCTGCCTTTAAGTAGGTCATGCAATTCCATTCCTGAGTTTCATGCCTAACTCCCATGAATTCCATTGTGCAAGGCATAGATAACATTTAATGATCATCTATTCACTCATCTGCTTAGCAAATATTTCTGGAACATCTTCTACACTTCAGGATCTGTACTGTGAGCTATGGAGAACACAGACATTAGTAAGACTTTTGACCCTGCTCTTTAGAAACTTTTAATCTCTTCCATTTCTGTTTTTAATTTATATGATAATTATTTCTAAACTCAAGTCTAATCTTCATACAAACTCAAGATTCATAAACCCAAATGCCCACTAAAAAAATCCTCTTTAATTCATAATAAGTATCTCAAATGCACTGTGTCCAAAACTAAAGTTATCTCCCCTCCTCAAATCTACACAAAGATCCACTCAAGCATCCTATCTGGAAACTTGGGATTCATCTCTGTGTCTCTGTTTCTCTACTATTTACAACCATTCCATCACCAAATTCTTCCTTTCCTTTCCAAATATTTCTCAACTTGACTCTTATTTCTCTACCGGCAAGACTGCTATATTGATTCATTACACTGGCTGCACAAGGGCAATGATCATCAAACTATTCTCTCATACTCCATTTGTCACACAGAATCTAGTTTAAAATAAAAATCTGACTGTCTCTCCCATCTTAAAATGCACCAATAATTTCCTAACATGGAACATAAAGAATGAGCTCTCTGCTTGATATTTTAAGTCCTCCATAATCTATCTACTACATTATTTTTAACCTCTGTTGTCACTCCAGGCTTCAAACTTAATGCGCTAGTAAAGTTTCTATCAATTTCCACACTATTAACTGTCCTCATACCTTTGTTCATGCTCTTCCCTCTTCTTGATCTTCCTTCTTTTGAGTACTAATTCTTCACTTGAAAGGTTGGACTTATTCTAAGCAGCCTTCCTCCAAACTTCTAGAACATAGCTTCATCTTGACCTAGCCATATTACAGTAACATCAACTGTTTATGTACAACTTAGAGGATCCAAACAGTGTCCTAACTTACCCTTTTATCCCCAGCACTCATGAGTTGCCTAGCATATAGTAAGCACTCAACATATGTTTACAGGAAATGTGGTTATTTGTAATGAAGACAAAAAATACTAAAGAAATTGTGGTATATCAATAAAATGGAATACTATACAACAGTTGAACTATGGACACATGCCATGACATGGATGAGTTTTTAAAGTACTACACTAAGGAAAAGAAATCACACCTAAAACATTGCATACTGTACAATTCCATTTATTACACATTATAAAAATGGCAAAACTATGGGGACAGGAAAAACATCATTGGTTGCCAGGGTCTTGGGTTATTTGGAAGCAATTTACCACTTAGGGGTTTGAGGAGACTTTTGGGGGTGATGGAAATGTTCTATATCTTGATTGTAGTAATAGTTATGTGAATGTTTCCATTCTATCAAAATGCATCAAACTACACACTTTAAAGAAGTGAATTTTATTGCATGTAAGTTATGTCTCATAAAATGATATCATAGAAATAAAGGCAACATATTATGGGAAGTTAAAGGACAAAAAGCTCTGGTTTAAGAAACCAGGGAGTGTTTCACCAAGGAGTATGAACAGCACTTGGACAGTTGGATAATGGGAGGTAGGACACTCATGCTGTTATGTCAAATACTATTACCATTTGGTGGGGAGCAGTTGTATTATATGATAGTAGCTGTGACTTAGAAACACTCTGCATTCATCTTCAGTGCTTCTCTGATACTAATTGTTACAGATACTAAACATGACAAGTTTTTCAGAAACAAAATACAGTGGCCTAATACTTTTCTTCACTTGCTTTCCTTAAGATCAATTAAAAACATACCCCCACCCCTGGCACTTCCTCATACACACACGTACAATCACTAGCTGCATTTAACTATTTCTAAATTCTTCTTTGTGCTTTGACTCCTGATGAGGCAAGTATTGATTCATTTCCAAAGCAATGTTCTTAGATCATTTTTTAACCTTCTCAGTAAACAGAGGACTGGTAAGGCAAGTCATAGTTTCACCATAGATCTCATTAGCTGATTAAAGAGATGCCTATAAAATCAGAAAAATTGGAGTGGAAATTTTCTGTAGTTTTACAGAGAACAGGCTGTGCAAGGCACACCTAAATATGCTACAGATGGCTCCAAACCATAACTCTCTCATTAGTAGGTAGAATGCCTCATAAGAACTACATCTGTGTGGAATTAAAATCTCGGTATGCAAAGCTTAAACAAAGAGGTTGTGGCAGTACTATTGTCTGAACAAGCCAAAAGTCCTATATTTGAGGACATTTTCTAAAGTGAACACGAGGGTGAGAAATGTGTGATTGCTCTTGGAAACTTTCAAGGAACGCATGCAGGTAGAGTACCTCTGGCAGGTGCCAGTCAGTTCAGGGTTCATTTCTTTCTAAGGAACTGGCAATATGCTGTTAGTCAAGGAGATTAAATCTAACTCTTAACCCTGTCATTTGTAGGGCATATTCACTTGGCACTTACAGTAGATCCAACTTTATCGCTATCTAGTGGGTTATTCTGAGTTACTTGTAGGCACCATCAGGTATCATGAAATGGATGATGAATCTCTGTTTCTGTTTACCTTGGATCAAACTTCCCTGAGATGTGCCAGTGACAAGCAGGTGAGTTGCAAACCAACACAGGCCACCACTCTGGAAGTTAAACATATTAAGGTGCCTCCCACCACCACATGATTTTTATTTTAAATCAAACCATCCCAAACAGACCCAAATTTGGTGAAACTATGTTCAACAATTTCAATATGAAACATTAGAGAAGTTGTTCATTATATTCATATAGATTATTCCTCAAAGTAGCCCCTCTGTTCCAGTTACCTAATAATTTTTTTACTCCTACATTTTTATCATTGTTAATTAACAACTTCATCTTCCCATTATATTCTCTTATGCTTTTCTTTATTATACCCTTGATATGGATTATTTCAAGATCTAATAACCCCCAAAAAGTTAAGGAAAACTGATGGCATAATGTCTAGGGAAAAAAGTATAAAATTTGATCACATTCCTATTAAATAATAAGTAGCTGCTTTTTCCACTTCAGTGTTGATGATAAATATAATTCTACAAATTTATTCCAATGATGGATTTGTTCAAAGATACAGCTTGGTATTTAAACCATAGCGCCTATGCTTATGAACAGTTAAATATTTAATAGGGGAGGGGACTAATATCAAGAACAAAAGAATAAAGTGATACTGTTAAATGATCATTCTCTCTAATGGTGACAGAAACAAAAGAAAAGACATTGCTCCTTAATGCAAACAGCTTCCATCTTAAAACCAAGGCTCCTCTTAGCAAAGAGGTCTCCAAAACCACATCAATTAATGGTTATTCATGTTTCATTGAAAGTGGTTCTTCACACATCAGTAGGCACAAGGAAGCACATGACATGCTCTATCACTTAGCTTCTTTCTTTATCTTCATATAGGATTACTATGGTATTAGCCATTGACAAGATTATAAAGTGATATGTTACAAGACTCCAACTTCCATTTTACTTTTTCCTTTGCCCCTTGAAACCTAGCACCTCTTGCAAGCAACTGTCTACCTTTTTCATTTTCAATCCTGCTCTCTGAAAGGTCCTTGATAAGCTTATTCAGCCTACAGCAATAATAATAAAGTTTATCTCAGGAACTGTTTGCATTAGAACAGTGGTCAAAGTGATTACTGGCACTTAGAGGTTGGAAGAGAAAACTTTCTAGGGTGCTAAAAACTCAAAACACAGAATATGGCCTAATACCGTCTAACCTAGAGAAATATCATGTCAGTTACTTGAAGTTGCTGGAAAGCTCTGGAGTCTTCAAATTCTAACTTCACAGTGGAAATTGAATCAATAGATGGATGAACAGATATCAGATAGATACATAGATAGCATACATACTTTTTTTATATAAGATAACAAATTTGATCCCACTATGTTCTCTTTCCAAACATTCTGGCATGTTCTATTATCTTTCTGAAATGTCCTGTCATCTTCCTGAAGTGAATGTGTGATTTTAAAAAATGACAATTTTAGATGAGCTTTTAAAATTGTATAAGAGGTGTTCAGATTTATTTATAGGTTTTCTGCCTGAGGATATAGGCAAATACCCAAAGGACTCCATTGCATTAAGACATACTCATTTATATCTTGTAAAACTCACTTTTCAGTTTGACATCACTTAATTCCACATTTCTTTAGGCTCCATCAGTGGGCTTCTTCGTTCACCCAAATCATCTTCCTTTCATCTGCTGAAATATTCCAGAGTAACAGGGGAAGAAAGGGTTTGATTCCCTCTTGCACGCTTTTGCCAGGATTTAGCTCCATGTGGCTTTCAGGAAGTAACTAAAGGAGTAATTAGCGGGGGCAACTTTCTAGTTCATAAAAGAGCAATTGCTGGAGTTGGGGAGAAGAGGAAGTTGCTGGATGAGAGAAATGACAAAGTGTGGAGAGGTATTTGGGAACAAGGCAGGCTTTGTGGTGCTTCCTAAGTTATCGGCTACTGGGGCACTACCAGCTTGCCCACTCGCTAAACAGTTGCTCCATCGCAAGGCTCACTCTGCCTCCCTTCAAAGATCTCCATCTACCTCCTTTAGCCAAACCAAACAATCATGTGAGGTTTATAAGAAAGACATAAGATATATTTCATACACTCAAAAAGCTCAGAGTCTAATTTTCCATGGTGCAAATCTCTTACACTTTGAAGCCTACCCAAGGTATCAAAAAACGTTTTCAACAAGGGAAAGATTGAAAAACAATTTGTAATTCTATTTGCTCTAATATTTCATTTTTGTTTGCCTTTCGAGAAATTAACCACCCACCCAGTCCAAAGGTAATGGTAAAGTGAGCCGTGAATTTTCAGAACAACATTAGGGAATTTCGCTCATCCAACTTTTAGAAAAGGAATGAAGGAGGACCTCAAATCACACACAAGACTGTTAAGGCCCCCCTTCCTGTCTTTAAATCAGCTCTAACTAGTGCTTAGATAAGTATCTGAACAGCAGAAATTTCAAAACAATGGATCTTTTAATTCCAGTGTATATTCTGTGACATGAAACCCTAACATTTAAAAAGTTACCATGTATTATAGTATACAACTCAGCTTTTTTATGTTTAAAACATTCCCCACATTCCAGAGTGCTAATTTGAGGCCAAGTGCCTAGAAAAAATGGCTTTTTTAACCCCTTCATTGACATAAGCCCATTTGATATTTCTGTTGTCCTTAACTGCAGTGCTTTGATGGATGCATCAGAAGTTCTACGATCCAAACAAGGCCTTTCATTGTTTTTTAAAAACATTTTTTATTTTAAAGATGTGGAGTAAAATTCAGGGTTAGGTATACAAATGGTCATTGTAAGGTAAAGTTTGGGCCTCATTTTGGTCCCCAAGTCACCTGATTTGAGATCAGGTATGCTTACTGATGAAGTGTGTCCCCTTACTCCCTCCCTTGACAGTCTCCTACTACTGCCAATCACTTTCTTATAGTGTTATGATAATTG
>CAUYQG010274966.1:0-42788 GCA_963574415.1 Tarsius wallacei | reverse complement strand
TCCGAGTAGCTGGAATTACAGGCGCGCGCTACCACACCCGGCTAATTTTTTGATTTGTTGTAGAGATGAGGTCTCACCAAGTTGCCCAGGCGGGTCTCGAACCCGCGGGCTCAGGCAATCCGCTCACCTCAGCCTCCCAAGGCGCGGGATTACAGGTTGAGCCACCGAGCCCGGCCATCATAATTATTTTAACAATGAATTTCCTTTTATGGCTGGGCGTGGTAGCTCACGCCTGTAATCCCAGCACTTTGGGAGACCGAGGTGAGAGGACTGCCCGAGCCCACAGGTTCAAGACCAGCCTGGGCAACGTGGCGAGACCTCATTTCTACAATAAATTAAAAAATTAACCAGGCGTGGTGCACGTGCCTGTAGTTCCAGCTACTTGGAAGGCTAAGGCGGAAGGATCACCTGAGACCAGCAGGTTGAGGCTGAGGTGGCCGGGAGCGTGCCACTGCCCTCTAGCCTGGGTGACAGAGTGAGACTCCAACTCAAAAACAAAAACAAAACAAACAAACAAAAAACCATAATCTCCTTTTATAAGGTAGATATGTGTGTATGAGCAACTTCAAATCAAAATACGAAATAAAGTGACAGAGTTACATATAAAAGCAAAGCAAATGGATGGACCTTTTAAAATATATAACATCCCAAGTATCCACTGTTGGTTGTGACATTCTGGACACTCACTCTTCTTGCTGGGCCTTCATCTGTGGATGTAGAACAAAGGTAGGAGTCAGTTTGCTAATGATCCATGTGAGGACCTTCCATCCTGGACAACATCCTCTTGCCTACCACACCTGTTCGGCTGCTAGGGCAAAGAGGATGTTGTCCAGGATGGAAGGTCCTCACATACTAGGCACAAGCAGACTCTCTTACAGATACCTGGTAAGACACTCTCTTTCTGAGAGAAGATGATAAGAGGAAGGATAGAGAACTGAAAGAGGCTGGGCATGGTGGCTCAAGCCTGTAATCTCAGCACTTTGGGAGGCCGAGGCGAGAGGATTGCCTGAGCCCACGGGTTCGAGACAAACCTGGGCAAATTGGCAAGACCTTGTCTCTACAATAAATAAAAAATTAGCCAGGCGTGGTAGCATGCCTGTAGTTCTGGCTACTTGGAAGGCTGAGGCAGAAGGATCGCCTGAGCCCAGCAGGTCGATGCTGGGGTGGCCACTGTACTCCAGCCTGGGCGACGGAATGAGACTCCAACTCCCGCCCGCCAAAAAAAGAAAAAAAAAAGAACTGAAGCAGGTCTGAGGCTTCTTCTCATAGATCATCCAAATTTCAGTTTTCTTGATTTATTATTCTTTCATGTATTGCCTGACATGGTGAATCGCATACCTGTTTAAGTAGGTTCTAGGCACAAAGGGAGGCAGCAAAGCTTCTGTACTTGGAATTTTTAATTGACATGAGTCAAAAGGGATTAAGTTGAAATAGTTAACCAACAGCTCACAGCACTATATGATTAAGGGCTAAAATAAGTAAGGCAGAAAAAAAGATGCTACAGAAATTTAAAGGAGAATAAGGTCAGTGTGGAGTGGATAGTATAGCCAGGACAAACCTTTTAGAGAAGGTAGGAATAGAACTAGACTTCAAAAATTCAGGACTTGACAGGGGAGCCTTATAAAAAATACACAGAAAAATAAACAAGAAGTAAATAACAATAAAAGTATGATTCTATTGGTACAAAATATCCAGAGAAGATAAATCCACAGAGATAGGAAACAGATTAGTGGTCACCAGGGGCTGGGGCAGGGGAAAGGGGGAGTGACTGCTTAATGGGTACAGGATTTCCTTTGGAGGTGATGAGAATGTTTTGGAGCTACGTGGGGGTGATGGCGGCACAGCTTTAAGAATGTACTAGGCTGAGCTCGGTGGCTCAGCCTGTAATCCCAGCACTTTGAGAGGTTGAGGTGAGTGGATTGCCTGAGCTCGCAGGTTCGAGACTATCCCAGGCAACTTGGTGAGACCTCGTCTCTACAATAAATCAAAACTTAGCTGGGCGTGGTAGCACATGCCTGTAGTTCTGGCTACTTGGAAGACTGAGCTGGAGCCCAGTAGGCTGACTTTAGGGTGGCCATGAGTGTACCTCTACCCTCCAGCCTGGGTGACAGGGTGAGACTCCAACTCAAAAAAAAAAAAAAGAATGTACTAAATGCCACTGGATTGTACACTTCAAATACTCTTTAAGTTGTGAATTTTACCTCAAACTAAAAAAAAAGTTATTGGCTCTAGATAGCCAAACAGGAAGGAAAAAAATAATTTCCAGTATAAGAAAACAAAGCCTGGAGTAAGTGAATAAGCATAGAGTTGGGGGAAACTTTACAGAGATTAACCAGTTTGTAGCAGAGAATATGAGCAGTAAAAAATAGAGTTGGAAATGTAGATTTTGGGTTAGACGATATAAAGTGTTTGGAATGCAGGAGGAGGAGTGTGGGTTTTATCTCATAAGGAGTGGGGAGATCCCAGGTCTTAAGAAGAAGAGTGAGAAGATTTAATCAGAAGATTGATTTGGCAGTAGAATGCAAGGAAAGGAGTCAGGAAGCTATTGCAAAATCCGGACATAACACAAGGAGGGCCTGTAGGAGTGAGGAGGAAGGGCAGATGTGGATGATGCTCTGAGCAGTGAGTGATGCTCAAAGGATGGGTTGTGGCTTGGTGCTGCTCCACAAACCTAGCTACTGACTTGGCACAAGGTAAGTACAGATTTGAGAATAGGGAGCCTTTAAAATTGTCGTGACATTCAAGCACAAGATTTTGAATTTTATACAAGTGTCAACCGTGGGTTGAAAAGAAAACTCCCTTTGCTCCAGAGTTAGAGAACTGTTGCCCTAAAGGATGAATTGAGTGGACTTGGTGACCAAGTCCTGCAGGGCAGTCATCGTTTTTACTTTTTTGTGCCACCTCTTATGCTAGACACTGATATGATAGCAGTAGGCAAGACAGACTGGCTCTTTCCCCTGTGGAGCTCACCGTCGCGTAGGCGCCCTTCTTTGTCAAAGGATTGCTAGAAATTAGGGGAGGCATAATTCAGCTCAGTATAAGGAAAGCTATTAATTACAACTTTCCAACAGTGGGAAAGACTGCCTTGTGAGAAATCGAGTACTTTGGCATTAGACATAGCAACATAGGAGTCTGATCATCTGTTAAGAAGTCATTAGCTGGGCGTGGTGGTGAGCGCCTGTAGTTCTAGCTACTTGGAAGGCTGAGGCAGAAGAGTCGCCTGAGCCCAGCAGGTCGAGGTTGCGGTGGCCGTGAGCATGCCACTGCCCTCCAACCTGGGTGACAGAGTGAGACTCCAACTCGAAAAGAAAAAAAAGAAACCTCACTTTGGTAGGAGAAATGAACCAGGTGACTTACGAGGTCCTGTCCAGCCCTGAGGTGCTATGACACCCTATTCTGAATATGGACTTATCAGAACATATCTCCTTCACAATTGGCTGTATTGGAAAACTAATATACTAAGTTTCTGGTTGTTTTTATCAATACTTATAATTACATTTTCCTAAATCTGCATGCAGATTTGATGTTAAATGTATCTGTACAGTTGGTTCCACAATTATTTTTAAAGCAAGTTTTAATTTCTAATACCTTCTCAGCCATTCACTTATTTCCAATTTTAATATTTATAGTAAGTTCCTCTTTAATGTGATTGTTTTTCATAGTAATGTGAGTTTCTGCAGAAGTGAGTTGCGTAAATCACGTCAAGCTGGTGATCTGTAAATCATTTGTTCTTGCTCCTGTGATGCCATGCTGTGGTTGGACAAGGCATGAGTCCCCCCTTGGGAATGTCTTTGGAGGCCATTTTGATGTGGGTGAAAGTTTAAATAACTTTTATTGTTCATCTTATGTGACTTAGTTATTACAATCTGTCAATGTTTAGCAGCTAGAATGATCACGAATTAACTGTACTTCAGAGGATCTGGACGACTTCAACTCCTGTAGGAGTGATAGCCTTATTGTATTTTAGGGGAAATTCCGAATATTTCTTTTTTTTTTTTTTTTTTTTGAGTTGGAGTCTCACTCTGTCACCCAGACTGGAGGGCAGTGGCACGCTCCCGGCCACCGCAGCCTCAACCTGCTGGGCTCCAGCGATCCTTCCGCCTCAGCCTTCCAAGTAGCTGGAACTACAAGCACGTGCTACCATGCCCGGCTAATTTTTGATTTATTGTAGAGATGAGGTCTCGCCAAGTTGCCCAGGCGAGTCTCGAATCCGTGGGCTCAGGCAATAGAATATTTCTATATTTTAATAAGGTATATTGTTTCCATAGGAATTGTATTAGTTCTTATGATAGCAGTAAAGAAAAATGTTAGCTTCGGAAGAAAAAAACTGTTTCACTTGAAGTCTAGTAGAATCTTTTGTTAAAATGGCCATTTTGTTAAAATGGTTCTTTAATATTTAAAGAACCAATGACGACTCTTTCTATTGCCTGTAGCCAAAGTTTTGAACATGAAAAAGTTACTACGTCCAACAGAACAGGATTTCTGAGCATCTCTTCTCCTTTCCATCTTTCCTTTCTTTCTTCCTCCCTTCTTTCCTGCCTTTTTCATTCAGTGCTGGCTCTAGCTCTAGTTTTTATTCCCGCTTACCCCTCCACCTTTTTTTTCATTCCTGGTGTTTACTATATTCTATCTCGTTTTCTCTTTTCTTCTGTCTCTGCTTCTCTCCTCCTAATGAATCTCTTCTTTTTTCTCTCTGTTTCCCACTTTCTAAATCTCTCTTTTTGGTTGAGTCTCTAACTATAATATGGAAATGGAGTATATTTTTATCTACTAATCAGATCAAATAGGTACGCTTTTATTCTGAATGTAATATGATCAAAATATTTATGTTTCTCTTTCTGAGACAAAATATAATTGGATATCAATTATAAATGGGGTTTGTTTTTTTTTTCCCAAAAATTATTGAATCACTAATCCTGAAATTGGCAGAAGGAGGTCAATAGACTTTGACTCATAAATTCCCATGACTAGTTGCGATAACTCCTAATTGTCTATAACAGCCTTAGTTTCTATCCTTTTTTTTTTTCAAAAGGCAGATATAGCAGATGATCCTTCCACATCTAATTTTTTTACTACCTCTTCATATGTGCAGTTACACAAGAGCTGGAATATTTGTGTGTTTTGTTCATTCCATATCTCCATTGTCTAGAACATTGCTAACAAAAAGCAGATGCTCAACAAACAATTGTTGCTTTAATATTTCAAACTACAGTCCCATTCTACCTCCTAATCCTAAATAGCTGCCATAACTTTTTGGAGTAATATTACTCATTAGGATAACTTGGTTTATAATCAATTTATAAATGTAACCATATGATTTCACGTTTAGAGAATGCTTTCTTTCCATTAATCCCAAACCATTCCTTCTAAGTGACTACTCCTTAATTAACTCAAGCACCAAAACAGTCATCTAGCTATTGTTTGTAATACAAGGGAGGGAACCAAAATAAACCCCGGAATTTATTTATAAAAAATTGTGTATTTATTCTTACATGTTTAACCTTCAGTCACCTTCTAGGTACATTTGATACATTTGATGCAATACATCATTTGATGCAATACACCTATCGAGATGCTTTTTCCACTGATCAAAAGTGTTTTTGGTGTTTTTTTGTTTTTTGTTTTTGAGTTAAAGTCTCACTCTGTTGTCCAGGCTGGAGCACAGTGGCATGCTGGTGGCCACCGCAGCCTAGACCTCCTGGGCTCAGGTGATCCTTCCACCTCAGCCTTCCAAGTAGCTGGAATTACAGGCACGTGCCACCATGGCTGGCTATCAAAACAGTTTTTTAATTCATCAGTTTTGATGCCTTTTAGCGCTTCTGCCAATATTTGTTTCACCTCTTCCACATCAGCAAAGTGTTTCTCTGTAAGGACTTTTTTCCCCTGGGGACACAAAAAAAGTAGCTGGGAACAAGATCCTGTGATTAAGGAAGGTAGAGAATGGGGGTCATGCTGTTTTTGGTCAAAAACTGCAGAACACCAGGCTCGGTGGCTCAGCCTGTAATCCCGTGCTTTGGGAGGCCGAGGTGAGTGGATTGTCTGAGCCCACGGGTTCGAGACCCACCTGGGCAACTTGGCAAGACCTCATCTCTACAATAATCAAAAAATTAGCCGGGCATGGTAGCGTGAGCCTGTAGTTCCAGCTACTCAGAAGGCTGAGGCGGAAGGATCGCCGGAGCCCAGCAGGTTGAGGCTGTGGTGACCAGGAGCGGCCACTGCACTCCAGTCTGGGTGACAGAGTGAGACTCCAACTCAAAAAAAAAAAAAAAAAAAGAAAAACTGCAGAACACTTACTGCGATGTGAGCAGATGTGTTGTCATGGTGGAAGAACCAGTCACAGGTTTGCCACAAAAAAATCCACTGAAGCTGAATACAGCCTCTTACAACAATGCTGGTTGGTACACTGATATCAGTGAGTTCCTAGAACACTTACCTAGTGGGGGAAGCCTGTATTACAAGGCACTTGGCCTCCAAAAGATAATTTGGGTTTTTTTGGGGGGTTTCCCCCCTTGTAGTTAATATTTATTGAGCACTTATTATGTCTCAGGCCCTATTTTAAGCACATTACATACATTGTCTCATTTTATTCTTTCAACAACCATATACGCTGTCAAGGTCAGAAGAAGAAACAGGAACAGAGATGTAAAATAACCTGCCAGATGATACAACTAGGATTTGATCCCAGGTAATCTAAACCCAGCTACCCTGTCTTGCACAAGAACCTAATTTTCCAGTGTTTAATCTTCCAGAGAATGAGAGGTCTACCCCCCCACCACCATCATTTCACATTTAATAATTAGATCTATATTAGTTTAACTACATTCAGATGTAACTATGGATTAAATCTAAACTTGCAGTTATTGTAGTTGACTGCAAATAAGTTTATGTATTTTGTAAGTAATAAGAAACTTGAAAGTACCTATCCTTGTTACCTTTGAGGATAAATTAGATCGCCACATCTTTAATTTATATTCAGTAACTCTGCCATCACTTAACATCTACCATTGTTAGGAAATTCTTTATTTCTCTCTTTAATTCCTCTTAATCCAAATACAGTCATTTTATTTTGTTCCTCAGGATTTAGAGGTCAATTGAATATAGCAAATTTTGTATGAGTCTTGTAAAAAATCAAGGGAAGAATGTTATCGATCCATCTTGAGTCTGGCCTCTAACAGAGTCAGCCAGCTATGTAGCAGGGTTGGGGACTGAATCCATGTATTTATTTGGATGGGACAAAAATTAGTCATTTGGGAGCGTTGATATACTTCTACCTCCCCTGAATCCACCAAAGAGAATTTTAACTTGATGGTACAATTATCCCTTCCCCAATCCTTAGACAATCTTACAAGGTCATTTTCTATATTTTTATGAAAAAGTATTCGAGAATGAGTAGAAAGGAACTGGTCATGAAAAGTTGGAGACTTAAGTTGCCATACATAATAAAATGCTGGGAAGGAGAAGAAGAGGCAGAAATTATGAATCTACTGAGCTGAGGACAGAGGAAGTGTGTAGGTGGGAGGGCTTTTGGTGAAGGAACCGCTTAGGAGAGTGTGGTGTGTGAAAACAATTGAAGGGAGGGGAAAAGGGATATGAGAAGGATTGCTTTGTGATTATGAATTGAATCTCCTTTAATATATTTTGAAAGACCCCAGTAAAGAATGGAATTTCTTTTAATTTTTGCGGGAAATGGGGTGTGGTCCGATTATGTGTTGAACTGTGCTTCCTTAGAACCCTCAAGAGAAGAGTTGTGGTTAGAAATAAAGATTTGGGGGCTGTAAGCAAGTTGATGTGTTTATGGGTCCCAGTGCCAAGGGCAAGAATATAAAGAAAGAAGAAGGCCAAGAAGGAACTGGACACTATATAAAATAGAAAAACTCAGAAAGAAGAGGTACCGCAAAAAGGGACTAAAATCATAGGATAAGAATTAGGAAAAGCTGGTCTCTGGGTAGGTAAGAGAGCAGACAGTTTCAATAGTAGAGGATGTTGGACAAAATATCAAATGCTGCAGAGGCAGAGACTGTGTTGTGCTAGAGGCAGGTCAGACAAGCTTTTGAAAGTCAATTGTTAAATTTCAGGATTTTAATGTGCCAATTGTTATGCACAGCCATTCTTAAAAATTAATTTGGATATTCTTACAATCAAACAAGTTATATTAATAACAAAAGTAATAAATACACAAACTACATCACTTTCTAATTATTTTACATTGCTGAGATGATTCATGTTAATTGTATCTATATAGTGGAATCATGTATAATGTTTCTGCTCCTGCACCATCTCTTCCCAAGTTTGCTTAGTAACACCACTATGGTAATTTGAAATCAGTCATGGTGGGAGTATTTACACCACCGAAATTGGCAAGTATGACAAATTAGAGCATTTTTCCCTGCAGAGGGAGCCAGTTAAATATTTACCAGCATACCAACAGAAAAATAGAATGAAAAAAAATTTTTTTTTTTTGAATTGGGAGTCTCACTCTGTCACCCAGACTGGAGTGCAGTGGCCGTTCTCGGCCACCGCAGCCTCGACCTGCTGGGCTCCGGCGACCCTTCTGCCTCAGCCTTCCGAGTAGCTGGAACTATAGGCACGGGCTACCACGCCAGGTTAGTTTTTGATTTATTGTAAGCAGATCTCGCCAAGTTGCCCAGGCAGGTCTCGAACCCGCAGGCTCAGGCAATCCGCTCACCTCAGCCTCCCAAAGCGTGGGATTACAGGCCGAGCCACCGAACCCGGCTAGAATGAAAAATTTTAAAAGTCTAATGGATTTTATCAGGAAGGAGACAACTTGTGCTTGAGTTTCTGTAGAAAGGTGGGTGACAAAAACCACAGGAAAGGCCGGGCTCGGTGGCTCAGCCTGTAATCCCAGCACTTTGGGAGGCCAAGGCGAGTGGATTGCCTGAGCCCGCGGGTTGGAGACCAGCCAGAGAAACTTGGCGAGACCTCGCCTCTACCATAAATAAAAAACTAGCTGGGCGTGGTAGCGTGTGCCTGGAGTTCTGGCTACTTGGAAGGATCGCTGGAGCCCAACGGGTCGACCTGGAGTGACCATGAGTGTGCCACGGCACTCCAGCCTGGGCGACAGAGTGAGACTCCAACTCAAAAACAAAAACAAAAACAGTAAAGTAGATTGAGGAGTGAAATAATAGAAAATGAAGAAACAGGTGTTCACATAAGTTTGAGGACCATTGAATTAAACGGAAAAGCAGATTGTTATTGTTGATGGTTGTTGTTTTTTTTTAATGCAAGCCTTACAGCGTATATACAAACTAACGTACTTTATTAATCTCCGAAAATGAAGAACATAGGCACATTTATTTTACAGTGAAATCTTTTCTGTTGGAAAATCTTAAGGAGCAAGTTATCTATACAACACATTTTTGGAAATGCTGCTCAAATATTTCACAATTAAGATGGTATTGTTGGTTATGTTTGAAATAAATATTCTTGTTCTTAAAGTTTCTTACTTTTTTTTTTTGAGTCTGAGTCTCACTCTGTTGCCCAAGCTGGAGTGCAGTGGCAAGCTCATGGCCACCGCAGCCTCGACCTGCTGGGCTCCGGCGATCCTTCCACCTCAGCCTTCCAAGTTAGCTGGAGCTACAGGCGCGCACTACCGCGCCCGACTAATTTTTTAATTTATTGTAGAGATGAGGGCTCGCCAAGTTGCCCGGGTAGGTCTCGAACCCTTGGGCTCAGGCAATACCCTCACCTCGGTCTCTCAAAGTGCTGGGATCACAGGCTTGAGCCACTGCACCCTGCCAGTTTCTTACTTTTTAAAAGAAGTTTTGTCAAGAATGGATATTGAATTTCATTGAGTACTTTTTTCATTTTTTACAGTAATTGTATGACTTCTTTTAAAATTTTATCTAATGCTGTTATATGTTTTAATAGATATTTCTAATATTAAACCTTTGCCTTTCTGAAAAAAATGTAACTTGGCTATGGTGTCTTATTATTGTAGTAAATGATTTAATTTGCTAATTAGCATTTTATTTATCATTTGAAATCAATCTTGTTAAGTGGGACGAATATTTTTCTCTCTGTTTCCTGTAAGGTTTTAATATCAGTATTATTCTACTCTAGAAAAATTAATTAGGTCACTGTGGTTTTATTTACTCAGAAAAAAAATTACATGGCAAGAAAATTGTCTCTTCCTTGAAAGTTTGAAAATCATTCACCTTTAAACTTATCTAGGCCTTTTTTAGAAAGTAAAAACTTATCATGCTTTGCTAAGTTACATAAGTTTGCATAAGTATTTCAAAGGGAAATTGGGACAGGTATCAAGGAAAGCTACTATAGCTTAATCTTAACCTGGAATCAACATTCTTTAATTCTTTACCTAATTTTTTTTCATTTTCTTTATTAGCATTCTTTCCTTTTCACATATTTGAACCTTTTTTAATAGTTGCCTTAAATGCTAAAAAGAGAAAAGTCAAAGTAGTAATCTATAGATAAAGTTGTTTCTTGTATGTTAAACATGTTCTATATAATGAACAGTTCTAGTGTAGATGCTCCTTTCATTTTTGGCTAACACATCAGAGAGTGTTTATGTAAATTGCTATGATACAAGTCAGCAGTCCCAACTAGAACACACAAAACATGCAGGCATAGAACAGCGACACATTAGTTCTTTCTAAACAATAACGTGTCCCATTCTAGAAAAAACAAATTGTTATTTTATTATTGCTATTGAGTCTACATTAAAAAGCTTGCAATTTCAGTAGAGGTAAGGGAAAGGAATAAGCAAGCAAAATACATTGGCTGTAGTTTACCTTCTTTGATAGTACAGATAAAATGGGAAAACATTTTATCTTCATGGTTTAATGCTTTTATGTCACACATCAAGTCATCAAATTCTAAATTAGAAGGTAAAGAAGAAAAGAGAGAAAAAGTGTAGACTTTTGTGAGGCCTAGACTGTGCAGGATGTTGGGTCTGGATGTTGGTACCTTTCAGGCCTCATGATAAGGCTTTTTGGCAGTAGGTCCTGTTTTGTCTTCATGGAAAAGTATTCTAGAATTCACTGAGCCCTTCAGAAGAGACAAGGATGTGAGTCCCAAGACCTTAGGCATGTTTACTTAGTCTGCTCTCTGTGATATGTTTTAATAGCTCAAATCCTCTGAAAAATCTACTCCATGAGGGGTGTGCTGCATCCGCTGTGCCTAAGTGGTTATGGCACACAACTGTCCTTTCACCTCAGCTGTAATAGCAATGTGTCATCTAGTGTGAGATAGTAAATATCATTTTTGCAATGTATAACTTTTACCAAACATCTAGCTTTCAAGGTTATTAATCCTTTTAAGATCTGGTTTTTCTTAAGTCTGCCTGTAATGTCGGAATCACCATTTGTGTGACACACAAAAAAAGGCCTTAATTCATGTCAGTGACTGAAATAGGAAAGTAGGTGATTCTACAGCCATGCAAGATTTATAATGAATTATTTGGTGGTCTGTGCGTTACTTCTAGAGAATAGAAAACGTAAGCATTGTAGGCGCAGGGAAAGCAAACATTCAGAATGAAATCCAACAGAGAAAATAAATTTATTTGTACATATACATTTTGGCAGCCTAGGTTGTTGTGAGGATTTTGAATATGTGTGTATATTGAAAATCTTGTTTCTCTTTAATTGTTCAGATTTGAAAGAAGCCAATCCTAAACTGTAGACATACAACGAGAAGGCCATTTTCTCAAGCAAGAGTCACCCTTTAACGGTAGGTAAAATTGGAATTTATTATACTGAATTTGTATTTAAAAAATCGTTTTTAAAGAACATGCAAATTCTTCACAATATTTTATTGTAAAATTTCTTAACTTTTATTTTAACTATCATAATAGTTCTGCTATATGTTTTACCAGTCAGTTGGTATACATAATAACATACTTGTCTAAGACAAAACAAAGATAGGAAAATGACCTAGAAGTTGAGAAACAGCTTAAATCCTTAGAAAGAAATCTCTAATAAGTCTTTTACATTCCTGTTATTTTTCTAACCAAGTAATAATTACATGTACATTATTTGAAATTCTTACGATCTTTATAATTAAGATAAAAATTAAGATCTCTTGCCTGGTTACCTATAGGCCATCGTAATCTCTGATCACAAAGGAGAAAGTAGCTTCATATATGCAGGATGAGCTTTTTTCTTGGAGGAATTGCTGAGTTAAAGCTAGTACTCTACATTGAAACTACTTCCTTATTGGGACTGACTGGATTGGAGTATGATTTTAGGGGCTCCAGGCAAAGTTTTGGAAAGTCCATCATGGAGAACGTATACCTTTGCGGCCTGATCCTAGGGTTCTAAGGCAGTTCTTATTCCCAAAGTGTGTTTGGGAAGGGAAGAAAGACGTAAGTCACTTCAAGGCTTTATGTAGTTTTAGGATTATTTATCTTGATAAATCATGAAAGTTACAAGATGGTTCATTTTCCTGAAATCTGCAGATAAATGGAATCCACAGCTTTGAATAAAGAATTGTCAGATAGATAAATACAGACGTTAACACAGAGGTGCATATATACTTGGGTTAGCATACATACATATATTTGTAACTCTGCTGAGAGGGCCTAGAAGCAGTGACTCCCCAGTAGCAAACTAGGTTGTGGTTTACAAATACAGGTTGAGCATCCCAAACACAAAAATCTGAAATGCAAAACTTTTTGAGCACAGCTGTGCTGCTCAAAGAAAATGCTCTAGTTTTGGATTATAACCTCTCAACCAATAAGTGTAATACAAATATTCCAAAATTCAAAACACTTCTGGTCCCAAGCATTTCACATAGGGGACTCAGCCTGTAACATTTTCCCTTAAAGGAAACCAGAGCTCTTTGGAAAAGTGGTTGATTCTAAGGCCTAGGGCAAAGAAAATACAAGATGAGCCTGGAGGATCTTGTGGTCCCAGGAAATAAGGATGTACTCCAGAAAGAGTCAACCTGTACAAGCTTCCAGTGGCCAAAGTTGGAACAATTTGAGCAATAAAATAACTAACTATAGTTTTGGATTATAGCCTCTCAAATAAAAAATATATATACATAAGTCCAAACTGATATAAATACTGAATAAATAAATAAATGGAGGGAGAAGGAAAAATTTTCCTTGCAAAAGACTTTAAATTGATCAATGTAAAAGGAATAAGGGAAATAGAAAATTGTTGTCACAGTGCCTGGGCATGGTGACTCATGCTTGTAATCCCAACACTGTGAAGGCAAAGGCAGGAGGATCACTTGAGGTCAGGAGTTCAAGACCAGCCTGGGCAATATAGCAAGACCTCATCTCTACAAAAAATGTTTAAAAATTAGCCTGGCATGGTGTTGTATGCTCATAGTCCCAGTTACTTGAGAGGCTGAGGTGGAAGGATCGCTTGAGCCCAGGAGTCTAAGGTTGCAATGAGCTATGATCATACTACTCCACTCCAGCCTGGGTAATATATCTTTTTAAAAAAGAAGGAAAATTGTTGTCACAAAACCATAACAATAATTGCTGCATGCAAGGTCCACTGGTGAGTACTACAATTAGTGGGTGAAAGTTTGAGGAGAAACAGGATATTTGTATAACCTCAAAATATCTCTCCCAAATATTTAATAATTACAAAGGAAAAAAAAAAGTAACTTTACAGTGGAGAATCCTGGCAGACACCACTCTAACCACGTGTTCAAGGTCAATATCAGTAGTAATAAGACATATTGAGCTCATATGCCCCTGATGTGATATCCAGAAAAGAACACATCATGCCTTTTGTATTCTTCCCAGACGTCCATAACCTCATTTGAACCTTGAGAAAGTTTTAGACAAACCTAAGTAGAAAGACATTCTTTAAAATACCTGACCAGCACTCTTCAACAGTATCAGGGCCATAAAAGACACATCTTTACTAAGGATCTGACACAGATTTGGAGGAGAATACTGCAGCATGACAACTGAATGCAATGTGGGATCTTGGCTTGGATCCCAGAACTGAAAAAGGATTAGTTGAAAAACTGGTGGAGATCCAAATAGTTTATAATATTATACCATAGTCAATTTATTAGGCCCTTTTTTGGCTTTTATTATTATTTTTAATTGATACATAATAATTGTACATATGTATGGGGTACAGTGTGATGTTTTAATATATGCATGCAATATGTAATGATCAAATTGGCATATCCCTCACCTCAAGCATTCATCATTTCTTTATGTTGGAGACATTCAGATTCTGCTCTTCTAGCTATTTGAAAATGGATAATAGATTGTTGTTAATTATATGCACCCTACAACTGTATAGAGCACTAGAACTTTATTCCTCCTATCTAGCGGTAATTTTGTATCTGTTAACCAACCTTTGATTGTGGGTAACCCCCCTCTTTCCCACCCCCACCAGCCTAGTAACCACTATTCTCTCTACTTTTTAAACTTTCATAAATGAGTGAGAATATGTGGTATTTGTTTTTCTGGCCTCACTTATTTCACTTAATGCAATGGCCTCTAGTTCTACCCATGTTGCTATGAATGACAGGATTTCATACTTTTTCATGGTCGAATAGTATTCCATTGTGTCTGTATATACTGTGTTTCCTTTATCCATTCATCTGTTGAAGGGCTCTTAGGTTGATTCCATATTTTGGTTTCAGTGTGTCAGTTTTGATTGTACCATGGTCATAGTATGTTAACGGCAGGGGAAGCTGGGTGAAGGGTGCATGGGAGCTGTCTCCACTATCTTTGAAACTTTTCTGTAGGCCTCAGGTCATTTCAAGATAAAAAGTTTTTTACTTGTCACTTTGAAGTCACTAAACAATCATTATATTTTTGCTGATTTATGGGGTATTTCTGTTCATTTGTAAATCTTAAAATAGAGTCAGACAGAGGCATTCATTTTATCAGGGCTGTTTCTTGTGCTGTGTTTTTAAATCCTTTTTGTACACCCTTTCATCCCCACCTCTGCAAGACTGATCTCTGCTTAGTTTACTTAATGCTTCAGCCAGTTTCTTTGAGCCCTCTAGAAAACCTGGGAGTGGGAAAAACTCTATAAACCTCTGCCTCTTCGGGGCCTACTTAGTAAAGCGTTTAGTTGGTGACAGTAAGGCTCTGATTTGAATGTTCAAACCAAAATTGTGAAGGTATTTCAGTCTCCTTCATAATCTCTTGGTCCACCAATCTTCATTATTCAGGACAAGACTTGAACAGGAATTTAGAATTAGTGGTCTTATATTTGAATGGTGAGATGAGAGAAGACGACCATGTTACTTCTAGGCAAAATAATTGAGTGAATACAAGCAGAACTAAGGGAACTGGGATTCTTAAAGGAAGTCAATGACAGCATTATGTTTGCTTGCAAAATCAGTTTCTTATTTATTTATTTATTTCTCAGAGTCTCACTCTCACCCAGGCTGCTGTATCCTCGACCTGCTGGGCTCAGGCAATCCTTCCACCTCAGGCTTTCAAGTAGCTGGAACCACAGGTTTACACCACCACCCCGGCTAATTTTTTGATTCACTGTAGAGACGAGGTCTTGCCAAGTTGCCCAGGTTGGTCTCGAACCCGTGGGCTCAGGCAATCCTCTCGCCTCCATCTCCCAAAGTACTGGCATTACAGGTGTGAGCCACCACACCTGACTTAAAATCAGTTTAACTTTAGAAAGCCTAAAGCCATTTAAAATCAAAAGACTGACCATGATCGTACCTTTGCACTCTAGCCTGGGCAACAGAGTGACTTAAAAAAACAGAACAAAAAAAACCCAAAACACTAAAATCAAAATTTTAAAAACTCTGCTCTTAAAAGACAAAGTAAGGGGACAAGTTTGTAATTTGGCATCTGAAAATGAGTGGTCTAAATTCAATATTTTTGGCATGAAAAATGAAATGCTAAGTATTTGGAATTTGACCCTGAATTGTTTTTGGCTGGCAACTCTCTTGAATGTTCAACCAATTTAGTAAACTACAGTTGTTTACATTTTCTAGGTGAAACAAGAATAGCAGAAGTGTTACCTCAACTAGTCAAATTCGTAGAGACAGAAAGTAGAATGGCAGAAGGAATGGGGAGCTAGTATTTAATGAGTACAGCGTTTCAATGTATCAAGATGAAAAAGATTGATTACACAACATTGTGAATGTGCTTAATGACACTCAGTGTATTTTTAAAAATGGTTGAAGCGGTAGATTTTGTTAGGTATATTTTACCACAATTTAAAAAAATTTAAAAAATACGTGTTCAGTTCTGTTCCACTTTTTTTTTTTGCCAGGGTACCTAGCTGTGAGGAGAATTTCTGCTTAGGGTGACATTTATCCTTAGGAACCTTTGAAAAAAAAAAAATCAAGAGATGATTTTCTGGACATCTTTTACTGACTGGCAGTTTAAATGGCCCCTATACCGTACATCGTGAAGTTAAAAAAAATTGGTACACAGGAAACAGTAGAGCTGGATGACTGAGAGGGTTGCTCATGGGTTAATTTATAACTAAGACAAATGAATCTATAAAAAGAAGAAAAGCCCCATAAGGAATATGTTAACTGATGGTAAGGGAGAAAAAGGGTTTAGATAAAAGATATCTGAACTTGTTTGGTCCCAATGATTTTATGACTGAGGAATTCAATTATAGGCATACTGGGTGGAGCAAATCACAATTCTGTAAATTACTAATAGGACACACCGATCTTTATCACTTTCTGTATGTGCTCACATGCAAAGTTCAGTCCTGCCCTCTGCAAATAAACTCTCCACCTAGCCATACCACTGGGCATGATTCAGGGCTCCAGGATTGAAGCATAGATCATGTTTACTGTGAAAGCCTTAAAGGCGGGTTGGTGGTACATTTAGAAATAAGATTAACAATTAGGACAAGTTACTTTTGCTTTCGAATTTTGGCCACTGGACTTGTTTCATTTTACATTCATTTCTTTTAAAGCAATTTGATTATTGAAGATCTATGAAATATTTTAAAAATAAGATCATAATCATACAAAAACTGTTTTTCTGTAGTTTCTTTGGTTCTTGTTAACAGATATTTGTTTTTTGTTTACTTACAGTGACAGTATATGTAGCACTTGGCTGTCAGTGTCTTTTGCTGTTATATTATGTATATTTTTCCTTGTTTCTACTTTGCTTTCAGATTTTTCATAATCGCAACATAGTAATCCATCTTAGTGATATCATATAATTTATTCAGCTAGCTTTTAGATGGTTCCTGGTTATTTATTATGTAATTACTGTTTATTCTTATGCCATTATATATACTGTGAATATCTGTCTTCATGCACATATTTCATTTAATTTTTAAAATTATTTTCTTCAGCTAAATTTCCACGACAGTAATTTGTATGTTTAAAGTATTTGAGCAATTGCATTACTCTTGCATTATTAATTTTTATGACATTCCAAGTTGCTGCAATCCCCTCCCACTGTGAGAGCTTTTCTGTCTGCTCAATAAACCCTGCTTTCTAAAAAAAAAAAAAAAAAAAAAAAAAGAACAAAAATATACAAGAGTCAATATAGGTATTGACTCTTGTATATTTTTGTTAATTTAAATGAATTATCCTTTATTTATGGCTTTGTGTGTATGATAGTGATAGGAGGTTGGGGAGTAAAGAACTTCATCAGTTGTTTAGGGACCAGAATTTTAAAAAAACCAAAACTCTACTTAATAGCAAGGAAGTTGCAAATTATTTCCTGAGGCTATGTCAAATTTAAATAAAATATATAATACAATAAAATAAAATAAGAGTGCAGTGGGTGCCTTGTGGCCTTTAAGTCCAAGTTGCCAGTTATTAGGAAGGAATGACTACTTTTGAAGTTATAGATGTATACCCTACATCTTTATAATAAATAAATTAATTAAAAAGAAAAAAGAAAAAAAGTAACAAAGTAGAACTTACATAGAAATAGATTCTGATCCATTTTTAAAAATATTTATTTAAAATCAAATATTATTAAATTTGTGATTTGAATATTCAAGGAAATAATTTTAGAATAAAATATAATAAGAGAAAAAATTTAAGATAAAGTCATATGGTTAAAATATATTAAAATGATATTACTTGTAATGGGGAAAATGCTTCATTAGTTTCCCTTAGCAGAATTTTGCTTCCATCCTGCATAGACCATGACTTTCTTGTGATATTTATACTTTTTTTTAATATAGAGGAGTTATCTTTGAAAGACTTTAATGAACACAAGTCTATATGATTGAGATGATTACTCTTTTTGACAAATATTTATTATAGTAATCAAGAAATTTTTAATTATTTCAAAGTACATAAGATGCTTATTTCTGAAATAATAAAGTTTCCAGCCAGGAAAACTTTATTATGGATGAAATTCTCTCCTTTTGGGGGTTAAGTGTCTTTACCCTCTCTCCTTCGCCAGTTTTGTTTCACCAAAAAAAAAAAAAAAAAAAAAAAGCCAATTATGAACTTTACAGTCCAAACTATAGCATGCTTTGTTCTTTGGTTACTCCTAGTAACTTACATGTTACAAATAATGTGTATAGGTTCTACCACAGTATTATATAGTAAGAACTCACTAATTGGAAGCAACTATTCCATGGGGCAAACGGGAAGCAACTATGATCGCTTTCGTGTTATTCTAGTTTTTTTTTTTTCTTTAAGCTCATGAACTTGTTGTTCTTTAGTCCAGATGCTGTGATCTGAAATAATTTAAATTATTAAAAGTTTGATATTTTTAACCTTTTATATTCCCACTAGACAGGACATAGGAAATTGAGTGACGTAAACATCTTTAATAATCTTTAAAAGTCATAAGACTTGGTAGCTAGAACAAGAAACAATTAGGTATAAATTTCAGGGAAATACCATAATGGCATAACTTTTGTTTTCTTTTGTTAACAAGCCACATGGCTTTCCTCTCAAGCCCAAGGAATACGTAGTATGGTCTCCTTTTAAGATTTCAGTTTTGTCTCCATCACAGAAATATATGTTTCCCTAAGTTTGCTCACTCTAATTTGTGATTGCTATTTTTCTTATCTGTGAAGGAAGTACAGCAGCTCCCACTGGGGAAATACCATGTGAAGTTGATCCTAAAATAAGAAATCTAAGGGAAAGGTCACATCCTAATAACTTGTGCAAATCTGAATTCCCATGGAGCTTTAAAATCGTTTTGTAGGAGTAGAGTATTAACAATGTGTTATTGAACTTCTTCCAGATAGTGTCGTAAAACTGAAGTGCTTTTGTGTACAGAAGTAACCACTGAAGTATAAATACAATTGACAAGACCTAATTTTTTTAGTAACCTAGTATGAATATCCAGAGAAATCTAGCATGTCTAATAAACCACAAAATATTTTTTATTACTTTCACTGGAAATAGAAGGTACATTACTCAGGAGGTATTATAGTAATTATGTATAATGGAAATGATTTTTCCAATTACTATTGAGATGTTGAATATGCAATTGTTTTTTTACAAATACTGGCCTGTAGTTATACTTTAGAAGAAACCTAACCATGTCATTCCCAAAGTTCATGACTTTGGGAGCCAGGACCCTGAGTTATAGTCTTTCCTCTTCTGTTTATTGGCATCTCTTAGTTTCTTTATCTGTTAAGTAGGAGATGTTTATTGTGAGGACCAAGTAAGATCAAGTATATAAAAAGCTTAGAAAGATTTTACAGCATATACATATCTATCTATCTATCTATATTTAATACCTTAAATGATTACTATAATCATTGCCTTTACTTTTTTATCTTTTCCAAATGAAGAAATCAAAACAGAGAGGTCAAGTAACTTATTCTATCTCACTCAAACCAACAGTGACTCGTACACCCTAATCAGTGCACCACTCACTGGCCAAGTCTAAGTCATTCTGTCAAGGGATGGGATTTTAGTGGAAGCTGCTCCATTACTCTGAGTCCAGAGGTATTCCATTTTGCAATAAGGATTGATTGTGTCCTAGCATATACTGACCTTTGTTGAGGATGTGTTGTTAGAAATGTGTCATGTGTTTGTGTGTGTATAAATATATGTTGCTTTAGATAAATGTATATCACTATTCTCTGCTTTCTTATTACAAATTAAAGCTGAACAGAATGTGGTTTTTGTCTTTTGATCTAGTGATATTTATTTCCTTCCTGGTGATTATGAGTGTTCAGTGATCTAAGATTTATAAGAATATACCTGTCCTCCTGGAACTCACTCTTTAGCACAAGTCAATTGTTGAAATTATTTATTTTTCCACCTCCCGCTCCTGTTGAAATTATTTAGATATTTCTGCATGTATTTATTTTCGATTCAGACCCCACAATAAGATATTATCATACAATAAGAAATAAATATACATTATTTGCTTAAATGCTTGTCTGTGTGATGTGAGTTGAAAGAATCTCTGCAATAATTCAGTATCTTGTTAATATCTTTGTTTAGGAAATTAAGCTTCCTCATTGTGTTAATTAGTTCATTTTCTAAATTTTATGTTCTGCACCAACATGAAAAGTGTGAGAGGTAAGAGGCTCACATCTGTACCCTACCACATATGGCCTTGTGCTTACTGGAAGCAATCACTTTTTAAAAAATGTATGGTCTCTGTGTCTGATGATGTAGACTCACTGCTTTTAAGTTCATGTCGACGCTTTGTCCCTCTCCCCTATCTTGAGGAGGTGAATCTTCTCTCTCTCTCTCTCTCTCTCTCTCATTTTCTTTCATTTATATATAAACTATATTTTCCAATCTTAAAAAAAAAAAGTTCATGTCCTTCTAAAGAAGCGTATGGTGGAGTCACTTGCTTCCCCCTAAGTGATACATGCAAGTTGCAAAAAATCTTGCCAATGAGCATTGTTAATATATGTGGGTAACTAGTTTACCCATCAGACTTTGCAATAAAAGTAATAGCAATAGTGAATGAGGGCTTAGTTCATCTTTTGTATATTTCTGCTCCCAGGTGCCAAATGCTGCCGAGGAGTAAGGGAAAACAAAAATCTTTCCATGAACCTGACAGTCGCTGCTACTTTACGTTTGTTTTTCTAACGTTTTTATTTCCATTGATACTGTTTTAGTTCAGATTTTCCTTATTCCTCACTTGGGTTATTGCAAAGTGTCGTCTCTGACTCAGCAGTCCATCATTTCCATTTCATCCTTCTATCCACAGTCATCTTTCTAAAACACCATGGGGACATCGCACCCCCTTTCAGGGAACATTAGAGGCTTGTAGTTGGCCTCAACCTACCTCCTCGGTGTCATTACCTTCCTTTGCTCCCACAAATCTTATGCTTCAGACTGCTCAGTGTTCCTCTCACAGGCATTGGGTTTATGACTGGAATGGACTAATTAGCATATTGTTGTTGAGACAACTTTTTTTGTAATGCATTTTTTTTTCTTTTTTAAGAGAGTGTCTTGAACACCTAGCATCAAGGAATCCTCTCTCCTAGGTCTCCCTAAGTGCTGGGTTTTCAGGTGTGAGCCACTGCACTTGCTTTTAGTGTACTTCTTGAGAACTGAAGCCATCTTCAGGGTGTCCCGAGTGCTTAACACAATTCCTAGCAAATAATGTGCAAGTAATACAATTAGAATGTAATCAAAATTGAATTATTCAGATATACTTTTATTTTTACTAATTAAGCATAGCATTATTAGCAATCTTGACTAAATATTAATGAGATGCAAAACATGCTACAGAATTGAATTATTTTAAGAAAAGAGGCCAGGTACGGTGACTCATGCCTGTAATCTTAACACTTTAGGAGACCAAGGCGGGAGGATGGTTTGAACCCAGGATTTGGAGACCAGCCTAGGCAACATAGCAAGACCCTGTATCTACAAAAAAAAAAAAAAAAATTAGCCATGAGTGGTGGCGCACGCCTGTAATCCCAGCTACTTGGGGGACTGAGGCAGAAGGATCACCTGAGCCCACAAGGTCAAAGTTGTGATCGTGCTACTGTACTCCAGCTTGGGTGACAGAGTGAGATTTTGAATAAAAATAAACAAATAAATAAAAATAAATTTAAAAAAGAGAATAATTTCCATGAGAGAGATGTATTTACAGTATTGTAGATTTAACCTTTGCGTAGACTTGTTGCTGCAGATATTGAAAATAAATCCATAAAAACACATAAGTACCTTACTAGCTATTTTTTAATCTGTATGATTCGGGGATGAGGTATATTGAATTCACAGACTGATTATAGCTTAAGTCTAGTGGTAGGGATATTTCAGGGAGTTTAGAAGGTAATGGTAAATTAATGGAGGGGGTACTTTAGACCACTGACAATTTTGGCAGCAAAAAACACCATTCTGAAGCAGCTGAGTCAAGTACAATAGGGAAGAGCGCAAGTCAGAGGAGAGGAGGGGTGAGGTCTCAGAATGGACCCTAAAGAGGGACAGACCCTGTGAGGAAAGATTGCTTCTACTAAGTTAGGAAGAAAGGTTAATGTGCCCACTGTGCCAAGAGGATGAGCGGGAGGGCACATGAGGAACAGATCAGATAAGCATGGATGTATAAAAGCACTCGTTACAATTATACCTCCAAAATTATATTTTACTTGTTAGAAATCTCAAAAAAGTAAAGACAACATGGCAGTTAAGTGATTCTAATCAAGTTGCTTGCCTTCTTCTGTCCTTAGTTTTCCCACACGTTAGACAAGTTAAATTAGGTTAGTCCAAGCGATCTTTTAAGGACCCTTTTAATACTGTACTTAACTTTCTAAGCATTGTGGAATGAGATGACAACCTTGATCTGTTCACAGATATGGCATCCATATGGTTTTGTACATCAAAAGAGCATGTAGGAATTACTAAAACTAGACCAAATACCTTCAGAGGTACAAAGGAAATTTTTAGAAATTAAGTTCACAAGTCAGGATATCTGGATGTATTCTTTTCCCCCTTATTAAAAATTAATTATTAAAAAGTCTAAACATACTACTAACTGTAAACTCTCTTGAAAACAAGGATGATAGCTTGGTCCCATTTTGTCCAAGCATCAAGCATAGCACCTGGCATGTAACAACAACTCCATAAATATTTATTAAATGAATGAAAGTCAAGTTACAAAATAAAATGCCACCAACAAAGATGCTTTTGTATAGTACTCTTCCCATTCATTTTCTCCTCTTTGATCTCGTCTTAATTTTTTCCATGACAGTTTGAGGACATGTTGATTGTGTAAAAGATACACATGTTAATTGTGCTAAAGAGAATCGGTATTCATGTACTATTTTATATCATCGTAATTGGTTTTTCATTTGGTTGCTGTGTTGACTTTTTGTAAAAAGGGAAGTAAACTTGTGAACTGACTGACAGTGGAAATCTTAGGATTAAAAAAAAAATACCTTTTGTAGTAACTTAAGAGTTAATTAGTATCCTTTAGTTTCCTGTTTTTATTTTTAATTTAAATGTTGCCAATAATATTTCCTTCATGAAAAGAAATTTTACTTTATACTGTGGAGGAAAAATGGTTTAGAGAAACAGAATTTTATTTCGGAACAAATTTAGTGATGCTGATGTAAGAAAAAAAAAAACCCCACAAGAAGTCATCCCAAATTTAGTAATGCTTCCCATCTTAAACACATGATTTCACTTGTCCTCCAGCTAACTGAAGGTTACAAAATGTCAACATAATCTCTTTTACTTCCTTATGGGTTCTTACTACTCCACCCCCACCCCCAAATATGGTGGATAGCGTTGTAAAAACTATGAAGTATGACAATATAGTTTATTGCACTTTTAGTTAGAAGTATTCTGCCAAGATGAACTGAGAAAAAGAGGAAATGGATCTAAATTTACAGCAGTCCAGTGATAACAGAATATAGTTTTTCCAGACCACTCAACAGCAAGCCAGTTTTTAACTTTAATACTTCATACAGTGGAAAAGTTACAGCTGTAATAAAATCAACAGGTACATCTCTGGCTAATGTTCTTAAATGAGAAAATTGTCTGCAGGAATATATGTCCAAATACATGTTTTTATATACCTTATACTACTCTCTGGAATGTTACCAATTTTAGTGCCGTATTGTAGGTCACTGATTCTTTTCATCTTTCTGATTAGGAGTTAGGACCAATGTTGTACATTTCACTGTTAGTGGACTTCACTTTGGTGATCTGGTGATTTGAAGATGTCTTTGTCTCTTTTCATTACCAAGCTTCAAGCTTAAAGATTATCCCTGATCTTCCCTTTCCCTGAGGTAGAGATTTATTTATTTACATGAGGAACATCAAAAATGCAGATTTTAATAAATGTTTGATTCTTGGGTAGAAACTAAATTACTGGCTAAGTTAGGTGGCACATGTCTGTAATCCAGCACTTTGGGAGGCCAAGGCAGGAGGATCACTTGAAACCAAGAGTTCCTGTCTAGCCTGAACAACATAGCGAAACCTCGTCTCTAAAAATAAAAAAAATTTAAAAAATAGTTGGGCGTGGTGGCACGTGACTGTAGTCCCAGCTACTTGGGAGCCTGAAGGGACTTGCTTGAGTCCAGGAGTTTGAAGCTGCAGTGAGCTATGATAGTACCACTGTACCCAGCCTGGGTGACAGAGCAAGACCCTATCTCTAAACAAATTGAAGGCTGGTGCCAGGCTCATTGGCTCAACCTGTAATCCCAGCACTTTGGGAGGCCAAGGCAAGTGGATTGCCTGAGCCTGCAGGTTCGAGACCAGCCTGGGCAACTTGAAGAGAACTCATCTCTGCAATAAATAAAAAATTAGCCAGGCACGGTAGCACACGCCTATAGTTCCAGCTACTTGTAAGGCTGAGGAGGAAGGATCGCTGGAGCCCAGCAGGTTGACGCTGGGATGACCGTGAGCATGCCACTGCACTCCAGTGCACTCCAGCCTGGGTGACGAAGTGAGACTCCAACTCAAAAAATAAAATAAAATAAATAAATAATTGAAGGCTGAGAGCAGTAGCTCGCTCCTATAATCCCAGCACTTTAGGAGGCCAAGGCAGGAGGATGGCTTGAGCCCAGGAGTTTGAGGCCAGCAGCATAGAGAGACCTTGTCTCTACAAAAAAAATAATTTAAATTAGTCTGGCATGGTGGCATGCACCCATGGTCCCAGCTACTTGGGAGGCTGAGGCAAAAGGACAGCTTGAGCCCAGAAGACTGAGGCTGCGATGAGCCGTGATCATGCCATTGCACTCCAGCCTGGGCAACAGAAAGGTAGGTAGGTAGGTAGGTAGATAGATAGATAGATAGATAGATAGATAGATAGATAGATAGATAGAAAAAAAATTTAAAAGCTACAAGAAAGAAAGGAAAGGGAGGGAAGGAAGGAAGGAAGGACAGGACAACCAAGTATCCAAAATTTGAATGTTTGGGGAGACTGTACGGATATCCTAGGTTTTGAGTCAAAATAGTAGCACAGCCATCTGTGAAAAAATTAATTTGAAGGAGGAGAGTGATTTTTTTTAAAGGTTTGTTCAGTTTTAACTTTTTTAAAAAAATTTATTTCCAAAATATGACTGGTTTACCATGATATACACAGGAGTTACCTTTATTTATTTATTTTTATTTATTTATTTTTTTGAGTTGGAGTCTCACTCTGTCGCCCAGACTGGAGTGCAGTGGCTGCTCCCAGCCACTGCAGCCTCGACCTGCTGGGCTCCGGCGATCCTTCCGCCTCAGCCTTCTGAGTAGCCGGAATTACAGGCACGCACTACCACGCTCGGCTCATTTTTTGATTTATTGTGGAGATGAGGTCTCGCCAAGTTGCCTGGGCGGGCCTAGAACCCATGGGCTCAGGCAATCCACTCACCTCAGCCTCCCAAAGCACGGGATTATAGGCTGAACCACTGAGCCTGGCCAGGAGTTACCTTTAAAGAGATTCTCCTGTAATTTAAAATATAAGAGGTGAGGAGAAAGAAACTGGGTGTTTTAACCCAATTTACTTCTTCCTCTTTGGACTGCTGCTGGTTTTGTTTTAGCTGTTCCATTTGCCTCACCATAGGCAACACTACCACTTCTGTTATAATCTTTTGTATTTAGAGGGTTTGAACCACCTCTAAATCTGCAGTCTGAGTGGAATCTTGGCGAATTAAGTTGCAGTCAGGAAATAAGCATTTTGTTTATATTTAGATAATTTGAGCTCTGGGCATTTGGTAAGAAATACAGTAAACAGAAACCTAAAGAATACAATATTTATTATGGGTAATCACCTATTTCCACTTGGCTATTGGATTCCAAGCAGCCTGAGAAAAACTAGAGACATAGCCTAGTTGGCAAGTTTTAAAGAGAATGAGGACGCCCAAGCCAAAAAAGAAGACTACAGCACAGTAGGATGGCAGATGGCATGGATGCCTCAGACCCCAAATATGAAGAGGTACAGAATCCCTCCTCCAGCAGCAAAGAGTAAGAGTAACAGTTGTTGCATGGTACAGTTGAGTTAGATTTGGGAAGGTTATTCGAAACATATATTCAGACTATAAAAGAGGTGTTAAAAATATCAGGATTTTCAGCCAAAAATGGCACTTGCTGCTTTCGGAATTGTCAAGTTGAAATCTGTGTCCTTTGTTATAACAATCAAAGAGAACAAACTGAACAAATAAGAATGCTTCTTTAGTATCTTTGTAGCACTTTCAAAGCTCTTTTTTTCCCTTGCAAAATATGTGTACTGTGAGGGTAAAATTGGAGTAGACAGTATTAAGTTATGCTCTTAGAACCTCCTGTGTAGAATTATTGTTTTCTCACTTCTCTCTTGTTCTGAGAGTCATTTAGTCACTCATCATCACCTCCACTAAAGGGAGATAGAAAGGATTACAGAAAATCAGGATATTTAAATTTGTAGTTTAGCTGTTTTAAATTATCCTTGAGACCTTTAATATTCATTAATAAGGATGATTAATAGCTAATGTGAGCTGCAGAATTAAAGTTTATACTGCTTGATAGGTATAAACTACTTATAGGGACCTACATAATTCCAAAAAGAGCAGGTGGGCTAGATGATTAGTCGAACACTTATTACTGTTAATTATTCAGATCCTTGATTGTAGAATAAGTTTTCGTATGAGAACAATGTTGTGTTATCTCTATTCGATCATTAACAGGTTAGCAGTTTAGATATCCAACTAGTAAATAACAAGCTGCCCATTCTCTCACTTTAAAAAAAATTATGGGCTGGGCTCGGTGGCTCAGCCTATAATCCCAGCACTTTGGGAGGCTAAGGTGAGTGGATTGCCTGAGCCTGCAGGTTCGAGACCAGCCCGGGCAACTTGGTGAGACCTCATCTCTACAATAAATAAAAAATTTAGCCGGGCTCGGTGGCTTAGCCTGTAATCCCGTGCCTTTGGGAGGCTGAGGTGAGTGGATTGCCTGAGCCCGCGGGTTCGAGACCCGCCTGGGCAACTTGGCGAGACCTCATCTCTACAATAAATCAAAAAAATTAGCCGGGCGTGGTAGCACGCGTCTGTAGTTCCAGCTACTTGGAAGGCTGAAGCGGAAGGATCGCCGGAGCCCAGCAGGTCGAGGCTGCAGTGGCCGGGAGCGGCCACTGCACTCCAGTCTGGGCGACAGAGTGAGACTCCAACTCAAAAATAAATAAATAAATAAATAAATAAATAAATAGTTAGCTGGGTGTGGTAGTGTGTGCCTGTAGTCCCGGCTACTTGGAAGGCTGAGGCCAAAGGATCGCCAGAGCCTAGCAGGTTGACACTGGGGTGGCTATGAGCATGCCACTGCACTCCACCTGAGCGATAGAGTGAGACTCCTACTCAAAAAATATATGTTATAGTAAAATACATTTAACATAAAAATTTCCATTTTAATCATTTAAGTATACAGTGGCATTAATTACATTCAGTATTGTACAGCCATCACTCTTATCTATTTCCAGATTCTTTCACCACCCAAAGAGAAACTCTGTACCCATTAAACAATAACTTCCCACCGCTCACTCCCCAACCCTGGTTGCCTCTGTTCTGCTTTCTGTCTCCATGAATTTGCCTGTTCTAATTATTTCTTATAAGTGGAATCATATAATATTTTCCCTTTTATATATAGTGTATTTCGCCAGGCTCGGTGGCTCAGCCTGTAATCCCACGCTTTGGGAGGCTGAGGTGAGTGGGTTGCCTGAGCCCATGGGTTCGAGACCCGCCTGGGCAACTTGGCAAGACCTCATCTCTACAATAAATCAAAAATTAGCCGGGCATGTTAACGCGTGCCTGTAGTTCCAGCTACTTGGAAGGCTGAGGCGGAAGGATTGCTGGAGCCTAGCAAGTCGAGGCTGCAGTGGCCGGGAGCGGCCACTGCACTCCAGTCTGGGCGACAGAGTGAGACTCCAACTCAAAAAAAAAAAAAAAAAAATATATATATATATATATATATACACATACATATATAGTGTGTTTCACTTAGCACAAGGTGCATCCATGTGATACACGTATCAGAATGCCATTCCTTTTCATGGCTGAATAATATTCCATTGTATAGATTTCCCACATTGTGTTTTTTCATTCATTTCTTGCTGGATACTTGGATTGTTTTCACCTTTTGATATTGCAAACAATGCTGCAGTTAATATTGGTGTTCAAATACGTTTTTGTTCCTGCTTTCAGTTCCTTTGTTTATATATCTAGAGGAATTGCTGGGTCAAATGGTGGTAATTCTGTTTTGCTTTTAAAGAAACTGCCAAACACTTTTCATGGCTATTACAGCATTCTACATTCCCGCCAGCAATATATATGGATTTCATTGACACCACATCCTTGACAACACTTAAAAAAAAAAATCACCGGAGCCCAGCAGGTTGAGGCTGCGGTGGCCAGGAGCGTGCCATTGCACTCCAGTCTGGGCCAAGGAGTGAGACTCCAACTCAAAAAAAAAAAAAAAAAATCCTATTTTGTGTGAAGGGCTATCTCATTATGGTTTTGATTTACATTTCCCAAATGACTGATAATATAGAGCATTGTTTCCATGTGCTTACTGGCCATGTGCTTATTTACATGTGTTCTTTGGAGAAATGTCAGTTCAAGGCCTTTGCTCGTTTTAAAATTGTGCTGTTTGCCTTTTGCTTTCCTATTGTTCGTCTA
Organism: Tarsius wallacei; assembly: GCA_963574415.1. Classification (NCBI taxonomy): domain Eukaryota; kingdom Metazoa; phylum Chordata; class Mammalia; order Primates; family Tarsiidae; genus Tarsius; species Tarsius wallacei. Next base: position 13,860 of record CAUYQG010274966.1, on the reverse strand, counting down.
TCACTTTTTAATTCATCTTACATATTTCTCCATGTACTCAAAAAAAAAAAATGACTTCATCTGAGCACAAGTAGATGCTTTCTGTCAGCCTTCCATTGCCACATATATTGAATTGAAGTCAAATGCCTTTCATGCTGTCGCCAAAATCAGTACCTGAGAATCTGTCTCTCTTCAGCTAAAAGAAATTTTCTGGATGCTTTGATGCTGTGGAATTCCTTGTGTTCTCTCCCAAATCTAAGGCGGACAAGCCCACATTTAGGATATGATTCACTGAGAAGTACTCTGAAAAATAAACATTTTCTTAGAATTGGGACTCACAGATTCCTAGAGATCCACGAATGCTCTGAGAATTTTAACATATTGGGTTTTTTTTGTGTGTGTATCAATAGTAATCTCAAAGGTCATTATAACGCCCAGATTTCACAATTCAAAGATACTTTCATGGAATAAGACTTTGGTTTCTTACATTAACTTTCTCAACCTGGGGTTATAGGACCTCTGAGGAATTGGAGGACACAACATTGGCAGGTCTGTAACTTTTTTTCCTTTTAAAAGGGACACTCATACATTAGTGAAGTTTAGGAAACACTTATCAAATCCAACTCTTCTCCTTTTACAAAGAAGCCTTAGAGAAGTTAAGTGACTTGCCCAGAGTAACACAGCAAGTTAATAAAATCAACCGACATTAAAACTCAAGTCTTCTAAAGCTTTATTTGGTGTTCTGTGTCCAGTTTGGAGATCCTGTGATGATCTTGTCTTCATTGAGTTTACAATGTAGTAGGGAAAGAAAATGAACAAGCATAACTAAAATGATGACTGCTGTGAGGTAGAAAAATGGCAATATGATAAAATGATAATGATAATAGTTGTATAGAATGATTCGACCTAGTCTGAGAGTTTGGGGGAGTGGTTTTTATGCTGGCGTTGAAGAGAAAATAGTTACCTTAAGGGAGTTGGGAACAGTGTCACAGACAGAGGAAGTAAGATGTAGAGGCCTTGAGATGGGAAAACATTTGGTTTATTTACTGATTTAAATGAGGAAAAGGAGTCCACTGAAGCTTCAGAAAGAAGCAAAGACTATTCAGGGCATTTTGGGTTTAAGACAATCAAGTCAATATAGAGCTTGGACTGGGGAGTGACATAATCTGATATCCGTCTTTAAACAATCACTCTGACTGTAGTGTACAGAATTGATTGGAGAGGAGATGTGAGTAGACCGAACAGGTAAGAAGCTGTCTGAGAGGTGCATGTGAGAGACAGGAGTGTCACAGATTACAGTTGACAAACAGGAGATGGAGAGAAGTGGCTTACTGTAAATGTCTAACATGTAGAATCGAATGTGGTGATTGTTTAGATATGGGTATCAGGGGAGTCTATTATGACTCTCTTTTTGGATCAGTGATCCCCTGGGAGATTGGTGGGCTCATTTACTAAGATAAGGTTCACTGAGAGAGCTGCTTTTGGGGCATAGATGCAGTTTTTGACCGCTGAGTTTGAGTTGCCTATGAGATATTTCAATGGAGACATCAACTAGATATTTATGGTAGGACTGAGGCTGGGACAGAGAGAAACTTGGGTCTCTGTATAGCCATTATACATAAAACCTGCCATGCTGACAGAGGTAGTTATATGCTAAGGATTGTCAAATTAAACATTTTTTCAGTTATCTTGCCAGAATCTAGTCTGGTGGAATGGTGATGAACTGGAATATATACAATGTATGAATTGTTCTTGGTAAAATTAAATTTCTGGTCCAGTCAACCAAAAAGCCCTTTTCATTTTTGCTTGTGTAAAAATCTTTCTTCAAGATCTTAAGCCATTTTTCTCTCTTGATAAATATTATAGGATAAAATAAAACTTATGTTGAATTTAGATAGCCTGAATTGATGATTCAATAACTTTTAATATATTGACTGTATTCTGAATAGCAAATAATACTTTACTATAGGTATAGAAAATGTTGAAGATTATCTCAGGAAATGCTCTGGAAGATACTTCTAAAAATAAATTACCTTTCAATTGCCTCTTTTTTCTTAGCATTTGTCCATTTCTTCTAAAGGTATAGAAACAACTTTCAGCATATTAAGGGTTTTTGGGAGTTAATCAAAGTTTGTTTGTAATTAATATGTAGGTTTTGATATAATTCTGCCCAGTAAAACTAGGTATATCAGTTCATTCCTCTGCATTATTAATGTCATCAAAATATAGAGTCTTTGATCACTGATGCTCTATGTAGGCAATTATTTCAAAATTATTCTACTAACATTAAAAATAGACATATGTATTCAGTGAAGAACCATCTGAAAAGTGTGGCTAAATTTGGTTTGAGTAAATTAAGTCATGAGCCAACTGCGCAGGGAACCTTTCCAATGGTAAGAATACCAGAATGGATTTTTTTTTTTTTTTTGAGTTGGAGTCTTACTCCGTCATCCAGGCTGGAGTGCAGTGGCATGCTCACGGCCACCCCAATGTCAACCTGCTGGACTCAGATGATCCTTTCACCTCAGCCTTCTAAGTAGTCAGAACTACAGGCGCGTACTACCACATCCAGCTAATTTTTTAAATTGATTTATTGTAGAGATGAGGTCTCACCAAGTTGTCTAGGCTGTTCTTGAACTTGTGAACTCAGGCAATTCCCTCACCTTGGCCTCCCAAAGTGCTGATTTGGGAGTACAGGCTTGAGCCACCACGCCTGGCCCAAAGTAGATCTTTTAACAAAATAAGATACCCTTTAAAATGTTGTCTGGAGAGAAGAAAACTAATATTTCTTCTTCTTGTGTGCCAAAGCACTTCTAAGTGCTTTACATACATTATTTCTTTTAATCACCATAACTATCCTATTTTACAATGGGGAAACTGAGATTTAAAGAGATCAAATAGCTTACCCAAAGTTGCATCGCTGATGTGGAGTGCTACTGGAATTCCACCAGAGGTATGTCTAGTTTTATTTTTGTTTAATTTTTTTAAAGATGTGGAGTACAATTCAGGATTAGGTATACAAGTGGTCATTGTACAGATAAAGTTTGGGCCTCCCTTTGGTCCCTACTTTGCTGTTTTGAGATCAGGTGGTATGTCTAATTTTATTTTAATTTATTTTTGGGTTTTTTTTAATTTTAAAGATGTTGGGTACAATTCAGTATTAGGTATACAAATATTCATTATGCAGGTATCCTTGTTGATGAGGTGGGTATGTCTAATTTTAAAGCCAGCATGCTTTATATTCGCATCTCTGTGTCTTGCAGGAAGTCAGGAGACCTATGGTCCAGCTCCCACTATGTCATCTACCTGTAGAACCTTGTATAAGCCAGTTACTGGACCACTTTAAAGCATAATAATATGTTTATACTCACTTTCCCCGGTCATGCCTATGCTTCATCCCCTTACTTAGAATGGGCCATTTTTCCTCTCCATGTGTTCATTCATTTAATCATTAACCAGTTCATCAGTCAGTCAGATAATAGTCTTTATTCATACAATAATATTAGTGAAGTTCTGTTGGGCAACACAGGTAGGCAGGAACGCAGTTACATGGTGGCTGTCTCTCAGGAGGCCCCATACCCTTAGCATCTATATCCTGCCCACTGTACAGGCCCATTTCTTCCATGGAGCCATTTCTGTGAACCTTCCCATTTTTAAGTGTTCTTCTGAATGCTATTTTTTAACATTTATTTGGCAATTAACCAGGTGCTACCTTGTGACAGTGTCTCTGTTATTGGCTGGAATTCTTATTCAAATCATGTATTTCTTAACTTTTCACCTCTTTGTAGCTTGTTTCTCCCAGAAGATTACAAAGTCCTTAAGGGCAAGCTTAAACTTCTTTGTATTTCCCACAGAGTCTTAAATAGCCAAGTTTCTTGACCAGATTCACTCAACACATGTTTGTTGAATCGGGGTTAAATTTTTTAAGTTTAGATTTTACTTCCTGGTTGAACAATCTGGGCCAAACTGCATAGCTTCCATGAGCCCCCTCAGTTTTAAATAAAATGGAAATAATTCCTACCTCTCAAGATTAAATAAATAATGTATGTAAAAGTGCTTTGTGAACTCTGAAAGACTGCTTTACAAGTGTTACTAATTCTTTTATATTTGCAGTCAATATGCCTTGTCTTGAATTGCTCCTGTGGACACTTAATATACCAACATGTATTTCAGGTGTTCACTGGATCTCCTATCTTTGTAATCCTACCATCTAGCTCATTACAGTTTAACATCTCTATTTGTTATCTTTTTCTTCTCTATTTGTGGATTCCCAAATCTTAATCGTATTTATGTCTGTGTACTTAAATGGTATGAGCTGCCTTCAGACTGACCTAATCTGATGGATCACAATGTCCATCAGATTAATGGGCTCATATCACACAATTGGGAGTAATAGAAATCATTGTTAATTTTTTTTCACAGTAGTGTGATTCATTTACTTTCAGTTTCAGATTGGTAGAAAGGGTTCCTTGTTAGGAACTGAGAATTGAGATTTTTTTTAGTCTTTGTAAGCTCTGTATACGCTCCAGATATGTGAGGGCTGGTATTCGCAAAACATGTGGTGCCTTAGGTGGTGTTTATGGGGCTTGGCAGAGTTGGTAATAACCCTAAAATATAATCATCTCAGTAGCTAAGGCTTATGATTAAGAATTCCGAAGTATGGAGAATTTACTGAATTGAATTATTCTGGGTTTTGCTACTGTTGATGCTTTGGTTAATTGTAGTCATCAAACCAAACTATTTTACTGCTTTTATTGCAATAAGCTGTCTTAATCATTTAAAAAATATTTTTCATAGGGTAATTATTTTCTCTAGCTTTGTTAGAGTGTGTTTCCCATGTGGTTAATGTCTCTCACCTCTTGAAAGCCTTGAAATACATAAATTGACTATTGTTGTTGTTATTTATGTTGAAAGATTAAAATGAAATTTGTAATCTAAGTGGGCATTACTTACTTCACACATCTGGTTGCTTGAAAAGTGGCCAGATGCAACAATTCTTAATGCAAGAAAGCCTCAGGCAAAAACTTTGCAATTCTCACCCTCCTTTGCAAAACAGCTGTCCTGTGTGAACCTTCAACATTTAAAAAAAAGAAGAAAAAAAATTCACTCTGCATTCTAATTATAGAATCTAATAGAGTTACAGTAAAACTATTAATATCATTTCTAGATTAGTGAACTAACCATTAGAAGTGAAAAGTAATGCGGGGTTGGAGGGGGAGCCATGGCAGCATTGACCCAGTTTCTAGTTGCCAAGACCAAAGACATCATGACACCTCTTTCCTCTCTAAATCTCCTTACCTTGCTTAATCTTAAAGTGATGATATGTCCTGGATTGCCCTGTGACAGTCCATGTTGTCCTAGTATGAATTTTAGCTTTTGAGTTGGGGTCTCATTCTGTCACCCAAGTGGGAGTGCAATGGCACAATCACAGCTCACCGCAGTCTTGACCTTCTGGGCTCTGGTGATCCTTCCACCTCAACCCCCTGAGTGGCTGGGCCTACAGTATAGGCACGTGCCACTAAGCCTGGCTAATTTTTTTAATTTTTATTTTCTGTATGGATGAAGTTTCACTGTGTTGCCTAGGCTGTTCTTGAATTCCTGGGCTCAAGCAATCCTTCTCCCGCCTCAGCCTCCCAAAGTGCTAGGATTACGGGCATGAGCCCCTGTGCCTGTCCTAGGGTGACTTTTTATGGTGCCCTCTTTCATTCTTAAAAATGTCCCAGGGGTTCGAGACTAGCCTGGGCAACTTGGCGAGACCTCGTCTCTACAATAAATCAAAAATTAGCCAGGCGTTGTAGCACACGCCTGTCGTTCTGGCTACTTGGTAGGCTGAGATGGAACGATCACCAGAGCCCAGCAGGTCGATGCTGGGGTGGCCATGAGTGTGCCACTGCACACCAGCCTGGGCAATGGAGTGAGACTCTGACTCAAAAAAAAAAAAACAGTCCCAGTTTAGGTCATAAAGTATATGTTCATTTAATCCCCTTGTCTCAGAGACAGGAATCAAGAAGAGTAAGGAGTGGGAATGCTGAGACTGTATTAAAAATAAAATGATATTCAGGTTGAGACAGTGCTGGAACCAAAAAACTACTGATCTAAATTCTCAGTAAATGATAAAAGTTGAGCTGGAAATTGGTTTGTGAACATGTTGATTCTGAACATCACAAGATAGACCAGATTAATGCCGGTTGCTCTTGGGGAGGAGGAGGATAATAACCAGGTCAGGAGTTTGTGGTATCTTTTATGCAATACTAATGTTAAGCTTCCTGTCTGAGGTTTTCTGTGTTGTGTCTTTCACCTCTTGATACTCTGAGGACTAGTGATGCTGATCTCTAGTAGAAACACTTCAGAGGAAAAAAAAAGATGGAAGATAATCGTTCTTTAGAAAAATGGAAACACATTATTCTTGATAACTTTGTTCTTGGTTGAAAAAGCTTAGCTAAACATCCCTGCTGTTCACCTTAACAATCTACTCAGAAATTTAATTTTATCAATGATTAAAAAGCTTGCTGTAGATATATTCTTCTTTAGAGAGTCCTCCAGATTTCATAGCTATTATTTTTTAATACTCAATATTTGCAGTGCCTTTACTTTGTTTAAAGTAACTTTTGTGATTATAAGAGTAATAGCCACTATTGCAAAATGTATAGAAAGATATAAAGTAAAAAATAATCACTCATAATTCCAATCACCAAGGAATTGCTAACGTTAATATTATGGCACAGTTCCTTTCAACTTTCTTGTGTGTGTGTGTGTGTGTGTGTGTGTGTGTGTGTGTGTAAGCAGGTGTGGTGACTCAAACCTGTAATCCCAGCACTTTGGGAGGCCGAGGCAAAAGGATTGCCTGAGCCCAGGAGTTCGAGACCAGACTGGGCAACATGGTGAGACCTCGTCTCTACAATTAAAAAAAAGAATAAAAAATTAGCTGGGCATGGTGGCACGAGCCTACAGTTCCAGCTACTTGGAAGTCTGAGGCAGATGAACTGCCTGAGCCTAGGAGGTCGAGGCTGCGATCACGATAGTGTGATCATGCCACTGCATTCAAGCCTGGGCAACAGAGTGAGACTCCAACTCAAAAAAATTTTTTTATATATATGCATGTATATATATAAATGTTTATTCAGTGAAACTCTTAAATTATAACCTTAAGGAAAATTATTTTAGTGTCCTGGTGACAACAGAAAAAATTACATTTGCATAGAGCTTTAAAATGTATAAAGTTCTTTCATATAGCAGCATGTTTAATCCTAATAATATCCCTGTACAACAGGGCAGATATTACTTCCAGTTTTACATGTGGGGAAATTGAAGCCCAGAAGTACTCAGTGATCTGCCCAGTGACATCAAGAACTAGTAGAGCCTAGACTAGAACTCTGTGCTCCTTTACAATCAGAGGCACTTTGTATGTACAACTCAAGGGATCAATTATACTTAAAGTTTCAAGTACCAAAATTGAATCTTCCCTGTGCCACCCATGTGATCCTAAATTAAAGTTTTGGAATAATCATTTTGTCATTGGTAGAAAAATATGATTTAGAGATGAATCTGCTTCAAGTCTCAATTTTAGTGACTGTCTTATTTATAAAATGACTACAGACTCAATGATATTAACAACATACAACTTGGGATAAATGTTTTGTAGCCATGACACCGATGAGTCATGTTTTTGACCCAGCTCGGTCACTAACTAGTTGTATGATTTTGCACAAGTTATTTCACCTCTTTTGTCTTTATACAGTGAGAAGATTAGAAAATATTTAAAGTCTGTCCCAGTTATTTTATTACTATATATATCATAACTGTTGCTTGAATAAAGTACAGACTTCAAGGAAAAATTTTCTTACAGTTCTCCATGTTCACATAATTTTTCTTAAATGTAACTTAAAACATATAAAACAAACTATAAATGCTTATGTTTATAGCTCTATATATTATACAACCAAAACAAATAACAATGTTATAACTTAACATTAAAAGTACAAATATGGGAAATAACTTCTATAACACATGCTTTTTGGAGTTCAACACTCTTTGCTACTCAGTGCCATCGATATGATTAAATTTTCTCTAAACTCTCTCTCTCTCTTTCTCTCTCTCTCTTTGTAGTCGGGGTCTCACTCTGTCACCCAGGCTGGAGTGCAGTGACTTCATCACCATTAATTGCAACCTCGACTTCGGCCTCCCAGGGTGCTGGGATTACAGGCATAAGCCACCATACCTAGCCTGACATTTCTTTTTGAACTCTTCTGTGAAACTTTCCTTTCTACAGCATTACTGGATCCCATTTGAGCTTCATTTAACTCAGATGAATCATTTACGTTAAAAGTTTACTTTTGTTCTTCTTTCATTAATCCTGGACAAATAATATAGCTGGGTACCAATGAATTCATAAATATAAACTGTGGCACTGAAACTGTTTGTCAGTATGCAGTTATAAAATCATCCAGATAATCAAAAATGTGAATTTTTGCAAATTTTGTGTCATTAAAATAAAATAAAAATTGAAAATATGGGCATTAAAAACTTTTATCAAAAATTGGAAACAATCTAAATGTTCATCATCTGAATGGATAGACAAAACATGCTATATCCATACATAGCATAGCCTAGATGATTCAACAATAAAAAAGAATGACCTTACTGACTTATGCTACAAAATGAACCTCAAAACTCAAACTCAGAGCCTTAGAAACATGATGCAAAGTGAAAAAAGCCAGACACATGAAACCATGTATTATATTATTCCATTTAAATAAAATGTCCAGTAAAGTTAGAAATCTATGGAGGCGGAAAAGTAGATTAATGGTTGCCTGGAATTGGGTGTAGGAATTTGATTTGATTGTAAATCAGTATGAGAGATCTTATTAGGTGACGAAAATGTTCTAAAACTGATTTATGGTAATGGTTGCAAAACTTGGCAAATTGACTAAATTTCATTTGCATAGCTCTTTCAACTTTATAAAGTTCTTTCATGCAGCATCATATTTAATCCTTATAATATCCCTATACGACAGGGAAGATATTATTTCCCATTTTACATGTGGGAAATTGAAGCCCAGAAGTGCTCAGTGACTTGCACTTGAAATGGTGAACTTTATGATATGTAAAATATGCCTCAATAATTCACTTTTTTAAAAATTATTTTTTATTTTTTATTTTTTTGAGTTGGAGTCTCACTCCGTAGCCTGGGCTGGAGTGCCATGGCACACTCACGGCCACCCCAGTGTCGACCTGCTGGGCTCCAGTGATCCTTCTACCTCAGCCTTCCAAGTAGCCAGAACTACAGGTGTGCACTACCGTGCCTGGCTAATTTTTTATCTATTGTAGAGACGAGGTCTAACCATGTTGCCCCGGCTGGTCTCAAACCCGCGGACTCAGGCAATCCACTCGCCTCAGCCTCCCAAAGTGCTAGGGTTACAGACTAAGCCACTGCGCCTGGCCAATAATGCAGTTTTTAAAAAAGCTTTCTGTAAACAGCTCTAGAACCTCCAAAGAATATTTATATAGAGATATTTTCCCCCCACCCCTCAAAGTTAGGAGACTCAGTTGAAAAAAGTACTGTTTTAATGGAATCAAAGAGTGGATCCAGTAATTTGAAAATCATGAATTTTAGCTTTGGCTTTGTTGCTAATTCTGTATCATCTTGGACAGGGCATAGGGCAAGTTGTTTAACCTTGGTGCCTCAGTTTTCCCATCTGTAAATGAAGAAGGGGATAGCTAAATGTTCTCTAGGATTTCTTGCATATATGACAATCTTATCCTCACATTTCAATTTCCCCATCTGTGAATCCCAACCCTCCCAGTGATCCCCCCTCCCACAAATACTCTTTTCAAATCCCCTTCATTCAGCCTGGCATATTGCTTGTCATTAATTCTTGATCACCAAAGCTTCCTGACCTTATTGCAGAGGTCTTTCAGGTACACAGTTCCCAAAATGTTTATCTGAAAGTTCCGCACTCGACTGAATGCCTGTCATTCATTAATCTCCTGGGGGCTATGTTCTCATCCTATGTAACTCTCTTATGGAAGCTCTCCCAGAGATAACAATACACTTCCCCTTCAGGCAGTACAAGAAAGAAACAATGGACTATACAATGGAATCAGCCTATAAGATTACACAGGATGAAAATCTGGCCCATTGTTTTCTCCTGCTGCCTAAGGAAGAAGTTGTGCTCTCTGAATCTCCGTAAAGATTTTGGCTTGTCCACCTCCTCGAATTCCCAAGTAGCAATTAAGCAATCTGGCCTCCCTCCCACTTCTCATTTCAATGTGTAGGATATTTGTCATCTTGCCCAGAGTGACTGCAGGCATTTTGAGCTACTCATCTGACTGTGTGCAATAGATAACAAAAACATAATTAGAAGGGGAACTGAGTTGTCTCAATTTTATTTTTATTTTTATGGGAGGGGCTCATTTTAAAGTTGTAAAAGTTATTTCTTATCTGTCTTCATGTTTTAGTCTTCCCTAAAGTCTTCCCTTTATTGGGTGTTTCAATAACATGTTTCTTAATATTTCAAAAGAAAAGTTTATTTAAAATGAAACTCATGTTTATTCATATAAAAACATAACATCTTACTTCCTAGTGCTTAATATATCTGAAGAAAAGCACCCCCTCGAATATAAAGAACAAACTAGATGGCTGGAATGTGATTTATTAGTCCACAAACCTGTCAGGACCCTTAAACTTATTCCCTAAAGCTGTGCTGACATACAACAAAACTTTGGGAGAACCACTAAGTTTGTTTTCTACCTATCTCCTATACTTTAGGAGTAAGCACCTGCTAAAAACTGAAAATTGCTGTCAGTGGAAGTTGTTGGGTAAAACTGAAGCATTAGTTGTGTTATTAGGGACTGGTAAGTGGTTTTGTATGTGCAATAAAAAGAAAAAGAATTAGATAGCTGATGAACCAGGGGGTTGATGTCCTGCTTATAACTGTCATAGGACCAAGGAAAATGGATAAAAGTAAAATTGAAATAAAATTCTTTAAAAATAACTGAAAAAAGGTAAACTTAGATATGTGTTTTATTATGTGAACATTCAATGAACAGAGGAAACAGATATGCCTAAGAAAGTCTGGTACTTAAGATGTCTAGCTGCCTTTTTTTTTTTTTTTAGTTGGAGTTTCACTCTTGTCGCCCATGCTGGAGTGCAGTGGCACGTTCACAGCCACCACAGCCTCGACCTGCTGGGCTTAGTTTGCCTCAACCTTCCAAGTAGTTGGAACTACAGATGCACGCCCCCATGCCCAGCTAGTTTTTGTGGATTCATTGTAGAGATGAGGTCTCACCAAGTTACCCAGGCTGGTCTCAAAACCCTGGGCTCAGGCAATCCTCTCACCTCCACCTCCCAAAGTGCTGAGATTACAGGCTGAGCCACCATGCCTGGCCTATCTACCTTTTAAATAAAATAACAATTTTTTTTCATGAGGTTTTTTTTTTAAAGTTGGAGTCTCATTTTGTCACCCAGGCTAGAGTGCAGTGGTATACTTATGGCTACCGCAGCCTCGACCTGCTGGACACAGGCAATCCTTCTGCCTCAGACTTCCAAGTACCTGGGACTACAGGTGCACCACCACGCCCAACTAAATTTTTATTTATTGTAGAGACAAGATCTTGTCATGTTGCCCAGCTGGTCTCAAACTCCTGGGTTTAGGCAATCCTCTCGCCTTGGCCTCCCAAAGTTCTGGGATTACAGGCGTGAGCCACTGCACACAACCAAGAGAAAAAATTAAACAATAGTTTTCCTTTCCATTAGACACAATATTTTTGGCAAACTAAACCTTCAGGCTTTAGTTCTTAAAGGAAAGTTCTTCCTTATAGAAAGATGCCAGCTAATAAATGCAGAAGGAGTCATAGAATTAGAAAAACTTCATTTCATAAACTTGAATTAAAGTGTTGGTTCAGGAAAAGAGAACCAAATTTGTTAAAAACTCTTAGGTGAAAGTTAATGAAACCTAACATCTTTATAAAGCCCAAGTAACAGTGCACAGATTACATCCTAGTTGCAAGAAGAAAAAAGTAGCCATTCAGTGAAGTGTTCAGACTATCATCATTCTAAATTATAGAAATCTTTCATGGCTTGCTGATGGTCACTCATATATTGTGTGTCTTCTGATGTGGTAGAATAGGAAGTACACACCCCCTATAGTATATCCTAACAAAAGATGGTTACCTTGAATCCGTAAATCCTTAGATATAACATCCAGTTTATAACAAATCTGGAAGTTGATACATTCTATCTGATAACTAGACTGATCTCTTCAGTTAGTGTCGATCAATTAAGGAGACTGGTTGGGGGGGGCAGGTATTTGTGCTAGATTTTTAAAAATTTAAGGGACATAGAACCAAACGTATTTCATCATCCCAGATTAGATTCAGATTGGAACAAACCAACTATAAAGAACATTTTGGGTCACCTGGGGAAATGTGACTATGGACTGGGTATTTTTGGACATGAAAACTTAATTAAATGGAAAGATGGAGATTGCTGACTTTTAAAAGGAGGTTACAGCCAGGCTTGGTGGCTCAGCCTGTAACCCCAGCACTTTGGGAGGCTGAAGTGAGTGGATTACCTGAGCCCACGGGTTCGAGACCCACCCAGGCAACTTGGCGAGACCTCATCTCTACAATAAATCAAAAATTAACCGGGTGTGGTAGCACGCACCTGTAGTTCCAGCTACTTGGAAGGCTGAGGCGGAAGGATCGCCAGAGCCCAGCAGGTCAAGGCTGCAGTGGCCAGGAGCGGCCACTGCACTCCAGTCTGGGTGACAGAGTGGGACTCTAACTCAAAAAAAAAAAAAAGTAGGTTATTATCAGTAAGTACTATATCTCATTTTTATTAAAAAATACACATACTATATATATATGTATATGTGCTTATGTGTGTGTATATATATATATATACACACACACAGTTATGATCATACATTTATGCCCAGAAAAAGATCCAGATAGATAAACACTAAGAGTTCAACAATATCAACTTTCATTGGCTAACTTAGAGAAAAAAAGTCAACATTGATAATCTCTGCTTAGTGGAAACATTATGCTTTTATTTTTTCCAGTTTATATTTTCTAATTTTCAACAATAAACATGGATTGGTTCTGTAATCATGAAAGTTTGAGGGTTTTTAAATTTTTTTTTAAAAAACTACCTTTTCATAGAGAAAAACACTATTCTTTCCTTTAAGGAAAATAAAAATGTTTCCTTTGGGGAGAAAAAGTATAAAGACTAGAAAACACTTTAGTGTCTTTCAGAAGCACTGATTTTTCAAGTACAAGGATTAATATTTGTAAACTGTATTATACTTTGCTTGAAACTCTTAATATCTTTACTAGAGACATTTCTTTTATCCTGTCCAACACATGTATAGTATTATTTAATGATGTGCATACAAAATCCTTTCAGCCTTAAAGAGTAGTTCTAAGATACTTCTACTATTGTTGTTAGCTTTCCTAAATTGACCTAAATCCACTGCCCAATATCCCGTCGCGTTTATTTATCCCTCAACACTTTCCATAGGTACCCTGTGCTGTGAATTCTCATTCCCCTAATTCATTCTCGCTTTTCTCTCTTGATTCAGAATTGCTTTTGTTCACTGTAGTCCCTCTCCTTACCATTGATCCAAAGCTTCTCTATCTTTCAGGGATCATCTCAAATTTCTTCTCTTTCCTGAAGTCTTTTCATATTCCTTCCATCTCCATGCCCAGTCAGAAGGGCTCTGTTCATCCTTAGAATCTCTTTTTTTTTTTTTTTGAGTTGGCGTCTCACTCCGTCGCCCAGACTGGAGTGCAGTGGCCGCTCCCGGCCACCGCAGCCTCGACCTGCTGGGCTCCGGCGATCCTTCCGCCTCAGCCTTCCAAGTAGCTGGAACTACAGGC